>JANHFL010002611.1:58629-68748 GCA_032468155.1 Oxyrhabdium leporinum | reverse complement strand
TCTCTCTCTCTCTCTCTCTCTCTCTCTCTCTCTCTCTCTCTCTCTCTCTCTCCCCACACACACACACACACACACACCATGGCTACTAGTTAAAGGTTAAACTGAAAGTGCTGCATAAGGGTTGGTTTTCATGTGACAAGTTGCTCCTGGCCAGTGTTAAAATGGGAGAAAAGAATGTAGCAACTGGAGATGAAAAGGGCTACCTAGGCTATTAAGTCCAACCTCATATTCAATAGAAACCCACAATAATTCATCCACACCAATCTCTTCACTATTACAATATTGCCAGGCAAGAAGAGCCTATCCCCTGTTCTGGTTATTTGATTCTTTTGCCAAATTGTCTTACTCATTTTTTCTTCCCTAACTTGTTTCCTTCCTATAGCTGAATTCCATTATTCCATATCCCATATATGGGGATACAGCTCTGCTCTCCCCATTGATCGGTATCAAGACAGGGATAACTGAAGTTCATGCAGCTTCATCAACCTCCAATCAGCAGATAAATCAAGAATGTCCTGAAAGGAATATCCTTGGTAGAATTTGTCTTTCGATAGACATTGGAGTGATTAAAGTTCTGCATTACTACTTCATGCCTCTTTAACAGATTAACATTTTGCTTTCTTCCTTTTAATATATTAATGGCATATAATTTACCTATGGGCTGTTTGTTAAAAAGTATACTTTAATATGCCTAATCGTAAAATATTTTGCTTTATTCTATAATTGTAAATTGAGTGCATTTTTCTCCTTTAATTATAATGTTTAGCTCCCTCTAGTGTCCAATCTTTAAAGTCTCATTATGTGTTTTTCAAATAATGCAAAACAAAAGCATTTTCCCACAGGAAGGGTTCTTTAAAATTAATATCAAAATCTTAATTTAAATTTATCTGAACTGTTGGTCCAGTTGTAGCTTTTTTAAATCAAACTTATAATCACTCTTTTGCTATTTATTTGAAACTTTGTTTAAGTTCTTAAACTTGTAGTTAAAATGTCTTTTGCTAAGAATTGAAGGCAACTCATCTATATTGTAAAACCTGTCAATCCAACAGTTAATCTTTGCAGAGCTGGCAGAGTAGTGGAGTGAATACTTGCCATGGATTGCTGGTATGCTAATATTTTATACATAATAATCAAATTTAAGGGGAACAGTAGAAAAATCTGACTACATGGTGATACATTTGAGGAGCTCACAATTATATTTAAGTCAATGTAATAGTTTGATTTTATCATTCTTGGAGTTTGCCCAACCATGCTAAAGAAGGAAATTGCATGCCCTTTTTCAGTGTTTATAAATCGTGGTGCAAGATAGAAAATCTAGGTGATTAAAAAAAGGCTTAAGAAAGCAATAAAGCCATATGCTGTTTTTTTCTTGGATTGCTAATTTTTATACATTAAATAATAACAGCAAGAGGTTTTGTGAATATCTTCATGCTGAGTGTTTAATCCTACCAGTTGCTGTACTGCAATTCCATTCTGATTTTGCAGTGAAAGAAAACATTTTCAGTGAAAGGGTTTTCAGGCAAGAAAGAAAACTCAATTTTAGTTTTCCTTTTACAGAAAGAATTTTCCTATTTAAATTTCAGCCATATGTTTTGAATTTGCCAACGTCCTTTTTCATGCAATGGATTTTACAAGCTCAGGAGCAAAGCCAAGATCTTCTAGGAGGGTAAGGGAAATATAGTATAAAGCAATAGCAATTTTCCTATTGGTTACACTGATGATGTTTCATGGATGGATGGTATTAAGAGCTCTTGTTAAAGCAAATGGGAGATGTATGGATTGTAAACGTAGAGAATAATAATGAATTAACAAGCCCAGGAACTTGACTTTAATAGATATGGTTTTTCATGATGTTAAAAATGTTTTTTTGATTAAAGATGAACTTTAAAAAAAGGCATTATCAGGAGTAGAATTGATATGAAATGCCCCATGTGTCACACCCTAAGCGTTCATATGTCCTATAGTTGTTGCATGAAAAATAGTTAGGAAGCTGACCTCATGACATGTCCTGGTCATCAGGATTTGATATCAGTGGCTAGGAGTCATCTTAAAAGTCATTCATGAAATTACTTAACAGTAAGACTTTGTAGTCTAGGAAAGTTGATTTTTACCTCAGTGGTTTTACATTTAACTATACATAAGAATAAACTGCAGAGAAGAGTTTGGATATATAAATTAATCAACAGATGCTTTTCAGTTGAATGACTGACATGTGCCGTTAGCACAAGAGCATCCAACAGATGATTGATAGTACTATGATTTATGATCAGTTTTTTAGGACTAGATACATAGACTAGATAATATATAACAAAATAAGAATTATCTTACCGTTCTCCTTAGTTTATCTTTATATAGGTTAGCATTGTGTGGCTCAGCAAGCTAGATAACCTCCATTCTCAAGTGTTGTTTTTATTTTAAACCATTTCTTAAACTATTGATACAAAATGATTCAGAGGATTGTAATCTGCTTAGTGCTATATACAAATGCTTCTCGCTCTAGTCTACACAGAGCATAGTTATTTCACTGACGATGGCTGATTCTTGACCTATAAGTGGCAAAATAGCAGCTTGTTTTGGAGAGACATGATACACAGAAACTTTGTTAGCAGAATCAGTCTTGCCATCTCACTTTCATGGCACTGACCCTTTCAACAGCACATCCCTGGACTAGCTTTTTCAGACTTGATACAATCCATAAGTACTGGGCTTATGAGTCACTCACCAACATGAAGTGCTTTGGATTGGGAAAGGATACGCATAAATTAATTTATAATACTTACAACAACAACTCACCTGGACATGAACTGAATCTTTAAATACAAAGAAAACAAAGTGACCTATTTGATTTTTCCCTCCTAGCATCTCAAAGATATTCTTTTCTTTCATAGCAGGAATAGTATTCAGATTCAAATTCTTGATGATAATTTTTCAGGCTGTCAATAAAGTAGAACATCTGGAATAAGTGTCAAGGGAACTGTAAATTTGGCTTCTAAAATTGTATATGATTGCATATGATCATATATGAATGTGCCACAGTGTGCTGAAGAATCCACTGCACCATTGATCGCTCCTTTGCCTGTATCCACCATAAATTGCAAACTTTGCCTCAGACATTGAAGAATCTTGTTGCGATTCCTATGAGCTTCCTATAGACCTCAAATCCTATTATCCCTTCCATTTTTCAAGAGAGACAAATAATTTCATTTTACTAGAACAGGTCAACACATTGTACTAAACCATAAATTTCTTAATCATGTTTTATTGTTTAAAATACATTTCCCTAGATTCACATAATATGCTAGGCTATAAATCAGTTGGGCAATTTATATCCCTAGGGCTGTATGCAGCCTCCAACTCCTTTTCTGCAGAGGATTCAGCTCCTTCTTCAATCATGACCACCAATAATTAGCAACTTTATTTGCAAGCCTGATATTTAAAAATGAAAAACAAAGTATAATGTAAGCCCTAAAATAGTTTCTTTAAGTAAAACTTAATTCTTCCACCCATTAAAAAGAAACAGACAGAAAAGAATAAACCTAATGATCAGCTCATTTCATTTATAGTATATATGTACGTATGAACGTATTCATGTATACATGTATAGACCCACAGAGATCTATCTTATGCAAAATATCCATGGGGTGACACACAAACAACAGTAAAAACAATAAAAACAGTTTAAAATACCATACAAGAACACAGAGAACTCCTGGGGCCCTCAACCACAACACATCTCTAAAACCATGATGGCAAACCTATGGCACACATTCCACAGGTAGTATGCAGAGCCCTCTCTGTGGGCACACGAGCCATCACCCCAGCTCAGCTCTGCCATGCATGTGCACGTACCTCCCGCTGGCCAGCTGGTCTTCGGGTCTCAGCCACACATGCACGGGGGGCAGGATGCATGCGCGGGGAACAAGCGCACATTGCATTTTGGGGATGCATTTTGGGCACTTGGTGCTGAAAAGGTTAGCCATCACTGCCCTATAACATCCTCAAGAAACATTTCTGTTCTTTGGCCTCAGATGACCCCAATGCTTATGGAAATATCCAGATCTTTTAAGGCCTCAGGGGAAAGGATGTTCCAGTTATTGTAGTTCTTGAGTTAGCTAAAAATGTAATATGGGGCTCCTAACCAACAAAGAATTGCCCATTTATTCTATAAATCATGGTTTCCATTTACAACCCATTGATTCATACGACCAAATAAGCCAAATTCAAATCGCATTATGGAGGATTAGTATGTGGTGCCAATCATGTCACATGTATGCAACACAATGTTTGCCTTTAGAATTAGTAAGCTAAAGGATCAAGGGCAAGATATAAGAAAAAGAAACACCGGTAAAGTTTATAGCAATGCCAGTCTCTATAATGTACTTCTCTATACCTTTCTGTCCTTGCAAGCTGTTTTTGTTTCCACTGCTCTGTAGATTGCCATTTGTTCTGTGAAATTTTCACCTCTTTCTTTTTTAGAATCTCATCAATTCCCTCCAATAACTACTTTCTTGGACTTCTCCTTTCTCGTAACATATTTGCTCTTCCTTTGTATATTCATTTTATAATTTGATCTTCATTCATTCTCTCCATTTGACCAAACCACCTCAATGCACAGCATCCGCTTTTTATTCAGTCTGCATCCTTACCATGAAATAGAACTGTATGTGTGTGGGGGAATAAACAAAGAAAACTGGTTCCCTTCATGTAATGGAACCTACTTTATTTCAGTAAAATATACTTTATTTTGTTGCCCACCAGTGGCTTTATTGCCTAATTTCAGAGCACAAACAGCATCCAGCATTCTATCTGTGTAAGCAACTACAGAGATGACCTTGGAGAAACTATGTACCGGCTGTTACAAAAACATTATTTACGTCTAGGCCAAGAAGCAAATATTAAAATGACACTTAAACTATTTTGTTTTGATTCTTTGGGTATAAGAGGAAAAATGTGCCAGGCTTTCAAGGTTTTGTTACCATTGCCTATCTGAATAAAACAAACTTCCAGTCATTCTTTAGGATCTTTTTCCTGTTTCACCTACACTGAAAGGTGTGTCTGCCAGTTGGGACAATATATCAACTTGGTCGTTGGTTCTCAACCTGTCATGTCTTATGTCCCAACAGTTGTTCTATCTATTTATTTAATTTACATCCTGCCTTTAATATTTTTATAAACGACTCAAAGCTGTGAACTTATGTAATACCCCTTCTTCCTCCTATTTTCCCAACGTCAACCCTGTGAGGTGGATTGGGCTGAGAGAGAGTGACTAGTCCAAGGTCACCCAACTGACTTTCATCGCTAAGGCCAGACTTGAAGTCCCAGTCTCCTGGATTCTGGCCTGGTGCCTTAACCACTAGACCAAACTGGCTCTACTAATCTGATCTGGATTTCATCATAAAATAAATAAAAAACTTTTTCCAAGGATATTTATGCATTCCCAAATATATCTTATATACTTTTAAGCACAATTGTTATTTCCATCATCATGGTGAGAGCCATGTGAGCCCCTAGAAGAAACTAAATTATCCTGAAATCTGGTAGATTTACTTTTGAGAAGGTTTGAGCCAAAACATAGCTGGTTTCTAGGGCATGTAAGACTGTCCCCATCCACACACGTACATTTGCCATATAAATAACTTTAAATATTTTCATCGAATGGAAGAAAAAGGTAGTGGAGACCTTGCAAGGGAACTGAAAAAGCAAAGAGAGGTAGTGAAAAGAGGACCTACTGAACCATTGCCACTGAGTGGTGGAGAAATCACCATCCTGCAAACCACGAAGGATCTAATCCTGGATGCATCAATATTCCACCACTATCATTTGCATCTCTTTTCGTCCTCCGGCTGGATGTTGCCTTTGAACTTCAATTAACTATATATTATAAAGATGGGAGAAGGCAGACTTCAGTCATATCACATGTAAAACTCTAGGAAAGGAGTAGCTGGTGGACCAGACAATGTGCAAAGCAGATGAGGCAGATGGTAAGCAACAGCAGAGAGCTGTCTAGCTGCCCTTGGGGATTTGAAAGAGCTGGAATGTGCATATGGAAGGGTGTATACACACTGCCTTGTTATGTGCACCAATAAACACAACCTACGGGGATATTTAAGGACTTACTTTGCATCCCACTTTGAATATTATAGCAGTGCACAGCTGAGAAATATTGGTTTAGGAAAGTCAACATTCAAGTTCCATAAGAGATAATAAAAACATGGCTAGAGGTAGGCACACATAGCAGATGGAAGGAGGTTCAGTTCAAGAAGTTGGAAAATAAGGGATGGTACCTTACAACAGCTACTCTGCTTAGTAGTAACGTACACTACCCACCTACTTTTGAATGACCCCAAAACAATGTGGGCATAGTAGTTCTTTCACTGTTCTCATTGCAGCCCCTGTTCTGCTGCTGATTTCTCTATGTTGGGTCACTGTGAATGGTGTTGTCCTGATTGATGAGTGTTCCAGTCATTATAGAGGAAGTGATTCATTTTCTTTGGCTTTGCTGTTGTCCCATTTCACAACCTCACTAGCCAGCAAGTAAAATGCCTACCAGACATGGCACTAGCAGCTGACTTCTCTCGGCTAATTTTCTGCCCCCTCCTCCTGTATCCCATTTAGGCATCAGCCAAGTTAAAATAATGTGAAAACAAGAACTGTACGTGAAAAGATATAGACACATAAAACACCATGTTGCCTCCGGAATATGATTTTGTTAGGAATTTTAAAAAGGTGCCCTCTTGGGTTTTTTTGTTTGTTTTCTTTGAATTTTTGAGCTTTATGCTTATGATCTTCAGTTCCAAACCATTTTTTCACCCTATGTACACAGTAAGTAATTTTAATTACATCAGCACCTAAGGTTGTCATATCACAACAGTTCTGTGAAATTATATTTAACCTTCTCTTTGGGAGAGAGGAAGAGAATATTATGTAATAATATTCACTGGAAATTTCTTGTGTTTACACTGTATGCTAAGCCACAGTTAGTTTAACCATGTTTTAATTAAAAAGAAAATACACAAATATTAGGGTTCACACTAAGCCATAATTCATCTTTTAATTGAATTCCCACACCCACCAAAAGACTGTATTACAGAACATGTTTCATAAATTCAAACTTTGGAGCTAGTCAAAAGTAATCACCATTGAGTTTTGTGGATTTACTTCTTGGAAACTGGATATTAGATTGAACGATGAATTAGGCACAAAAGACACTGTTAAAATGGCTTGGCTCCAAGAAGAACTGTGTGAAGATTTTTACAGGACCTTCATTCCACTCTCAGGGGGCATTTTATTATTCCCTCAATGGTGCAAAAACAGACTTGGAGATTTAATGCAGTGTAATCAGCAGCCAGACTGGAAGTAAATAGACTCCATTGTGAAAGTAGATGTTGTCTCAGTTAATAAGATAACAATTTAATATGTTTCCTTTTAATACCCCCCCCATCTTGGCTCCCCACTTTAAACAGACTAGGAAATGCTCAGAGTTGCCTTTAAGTAATTTAGTGGAAAGGCTGCTACAATTTCAAATTCTGATTTGTCCTGTTTCCCATCCAGCGATGTTTCTTGTCACCAGCTAACAGCATTTAAAATATTTACAACCCTGCTTTTGCCCTGGGGAAGAATCCAAATAAATCATCTTTTGCTGACGATAAATCAAAAATTAATCTCCCCAAAGTGCGATGCCTGTCTGATCCCTCAAATAACAAGCAGCAGAATTTATCAAGTAAATTGGTGCCGGTGTCTCCTTGGTGCCACTGTCGGATGTAATGGATGGGGTGGAAGGGCAGGCAGAAGAGCCAAAGCAAGGTGCTTAGTCGGTAAGAGAAAAATGGCCAGGCATGAAAATTAGCATCATTAAAACCGTACCGTACATATCTGCCAATGTAACCTTCATTCATTCCTCGTTGCAAAGGGTAATTTGTCACCATTTTCCATTCCCATTCCCAGTCTTTCCTCTGTGAAATATTTGTCTTTAGTTTGGTTTAAAGGACTGAGGCTCACCAAACATTTTTCCTCTCTTCAATATATTATGACAATGTGCAGTATGAATTGAGTCTTGAGGGGGGGGGGAATTGCATCTGAACGGAAGGTATTTCAAAACTTGGTCAGACAGGGCAATCCAGGAGATGTAGTTCCTACTTCTCTTGCCATGGAGTGGAATAAGCAAATGAACAGTATTCTTCATTATCTGGACATCTCCCCCCTCCTTAATTAGCTGCTCCCATGTGTCACTCTGCTTACAGTGGGAAGCAAATGATTTATGTCAACTACAGAACTGCTGTATATTTCTGCCCATATCAAAAGTGTCCCATTACTGAGAGACCTGTGACTGCCTAGAAACAAAGTTTTGCCTAGTGTTTCTAGGGACCATCCACCTTTCCACCAATTTACCTTCCTCCCCCACCATGATGTCAGGCCTAAAGTTTGGAAAAGTAGAAAGTAGACTTTGATGTAGGGTTCAAAGGAAAGTTTCCATGGCCATATCTCCCAATTGGAGAAAGAGTTCTCTATGTCTCTGGAGGACAGAGCCAATCCATCCTATTACCTCAGCAGTGCTCTCTGAGAATGATATCCTAAATTGAGTGTATGCAATTGGAGCTAGCCAGATAGACATTTGCCAATATTTGCATCATCTTGTACATAACGTGATCCTCAGTCCAAATTAGTCAGAACAATGATAGCATCTAGCTATTATTAGTTAATGTCAAAAAGATAAACATTGGTCTCAATTACTAGCAGTAACATTTGAATCCGCATCAGTCTTCTACTTTCCTAAGGACAGAAAAGCCTAATAAATATGAGAGGAGGCATGGTAACTGTTTTCTATTCTTTGACTATTGTTTGCCTTTAACTAAAGTGTTTAGCCTTTCCTTTCCTGAATATCTTGATGGATACAAAGCAACTGATTGTCTAAATGTGCTCTATCAGTCTGGGAAGGCCTGTTTATAATTCTACTAAAGCTGATTATGTGTCTCTTTTAACTGATGAAGCTATCTGATAGACCAAGCTGTTCTCTGTGCTTTTGTATTGAACTGTAGTTAAAGAAAGAGTCCAGATTTAAGGACAGGGTTGGTTTATTTATGAACTGTCTTCTGATTCTTGAAAATTAATGCCTTAATGCTTTAAAGTAGGGTTGTCAAACTCCTGGCCCACAGGCCGGATGCGTCACGTGCTGGCCACGCCCATGCCTGGTTTAGCGAAGGGGAAAAAAGTCCCAACAGTCATGTGACTAAAATATTTTGGGGCAACTATTTTGGCAAACTATTTATAAGACAGGTATTTATTCTCTCTTATGATAAAAATGCTTTAGAGCGATCTTGAGGTAAAACAAAATAAAACAGAAGAACAAAACCGAAGAGTATTATAAAATCAGTCATTTTATGGCTGAGTGGAATTGGCAGAACTGGGTCAAATATATAGCTAAGATAGTAGTGTCCAATTATTTTATGGCATTGTGAATAAAAAAAAAGATATGCTAAATGAATGAAAAGGGGATCTGTCAAATTTGATTGTTAAGGTTGTTTTGAGCAGTTAATCTGATTCATTTTGTGTGATTTATAATTTATAATTTGGAATATTTTCAGCGTAATAAATATCAAATGTTTCTCTGGGATGAAATTCTTTTTAAAGTATTTGCCTCCTTCATGCCTTTTTCCTCTCTATTTGAATAAGTATCTTTATATTTAAAATTAATCCATATCTACATCTATCTCTTCCAATCCCACGATAACGTATTTTCTGCTTCTCTGAAAACTGAAATGCAAATAATGTTTTTCTTATAATTCCTGTCCTGAATGATGGTTTGGGTGTGAACAGACTTAAAAGCAGTTTGAGTATAGTTTAATAATCTGAAAGCAATGACTATAATTAACATAGAAATGTTTTTTATTGAAACTATTGAGTTTCGGTAATCCTTGTACAGCCCTAGGGGAATACAGCTCTGAAATTATTCAAATATATCAAATCTGACTAGTGAAACGTCTCTTTCAAAATCATGCTGTTTGATGAAATTTAATGAAGTGGAATCCAATACTTTTTGCAGTTAGAAAATCCTGAATCTTTAAAATTTAGGCAACAAGCCCTTTAGTAGGCAAGTTAGCATAAATAATTCTGGTTGTGAAA
>JANHFL010002611.1:46063-58619 GCA_032468155.1 Oxyrhabdium leporinum | reverse complement strand
GTTTGCACTATAAAGAAACGATTGGCAATAATAGAAGGGAGGGAGGGAGGGAGAGAAGAAGGAAGCAAGCAAGGAAGGAAGAACAGAAGGAAAGACGGAAGGAAGGACGGATGGACAGGTTAAGGATCAAATGTGTACAGAAAAAAAGAATAATTGAAATTATTTAGAGCTTATGTATTGAAGGACATTACTGTATCATAAGATAGGATGAAGTAAACTTTAAAATTAAGCCAGATCCCTGACAATCCAGTGCACATTAAAATGTTAAAAACTAAGTTATAATTCGCTTTTTAATGAGCATGATTATTTTCATTTTTATTTACCTTGATTTTGTCCCTTTGTAAAACACTACTCTCTGGATGACTCTGTTGCAGGTAAAACTGATACAGCTCTGTGATCCTGTTGCTGCTTTTTATGCAGCTTCTATTTATAGTTTAATGAACAGTCATTTCTATTAAGTAATTATGCGTCTATTTCTTTTTTTCCCTTCATTACTCTTCGTTTTATTAAAGGCTGTGGGCTTGTTTTCTTTCTGGCTTGACCTATACTCATTGCATGTATGGTTGTTGGATTTAGATTTAGGGATCTGTCAATATTTTCCTTTGTCCTTTGCAGTTAATACAAAGACTTGTGATCAGTTCCAACATATGAAGGTTCATATCTTGAGCATAACCTGACTGTTCTTGAGGAGCAGAGCAACCATTAAGCTTTTTATATGGAGTTCATCAAAATAAATTTGCTAAATAATACTTTTATTTTTTTTAAAAATCATTAATAATGTCTACAAAAATGAACTGTTAGAATATACTATTGGTACATGTTCAATGAACATGCATGGGGTTATTTTTTGGGGGGTGGGTGGGGGTGGAATGTCCTTTGGTTAGATTTTTGTTGGATTATCTAAGAAGCCACTGTAGTGTGGTGGTTAAGGGGTTGGTCTAAGACTGGGTATTCTTAGCTTCAAATCCAACGTCTACCATGAAAACATACTAGGTGACTTTGAATCAATCAGTGTCTCAGGCCAACCAAAACAGCCGAGATCGCTATTGTCTGAATAAAATTGAAGGGAGACTTCCATATAAACTAACTTGAGTTCCTGAGAAAAAGTGGAGATGAATCTAATAAAGAAATAACACATAAAATTCTCTTTAAGTCATTGTCACCATTTGTATCCTCCTGTCAGACAACTTGCTAATTATGGTGTGAAGATGCTTCATTATTCATTTTAGAGGACCTATTCTTACAGCTTTGTTGTCTTTTTATCCTCAGCCCACCACAGAAGCAGCTTGGATTTAACTTTAGTTTACTTCATGTCAAAATAGTGTTTTCCTTCTTCTAACACAATCTTTGAAAGACTTATCTGCCTCATTGACAATGTTGGTGATGTTGTGGCCAGGGACCAGGATCTGTCCATTAACAATTGGCTATTTTAAGGCTTCAAGCATGCCTTCTCCCTTCCAGTTGCCTGCTCTTTATGGCTGTTTTGACTTGAGGTGCTGGAGGCACAGTTTTAATTGGGTGTTGCCAGTAACAGCCAATTGCTACTAACATTGATTTTCCTTATTCAGTTGCTCTCTTCTATTTCACCATGTGCCCACCTTAAAGATTGCAAGCATCTCTCTATCTTTCTCTCTCTCTTTTAACACACACACATTTCTATCCCACCAGGCATAGACTGAAATGAGAATAATCTCCATTAATGGTTCTTTCTGCATTCCTGTGTCCTGTCAATAAGGCTATTACTGAAGAGGTATCTCAAGCTCTTTTGGAGGAGTGATAAACCCATGTCCCCAAAGTATTGTAGTGCAGATGACAGGTTGCGCATTTGATGGCGGGGCACAAGATGAAGTGGGAGAAGTCCCTCATATTTGATCCCATTTCTCCACCATGCATGAGACTTGTATGTAGAAGTATACTATTCGTTTTTTTAACAAACAAATATATCATTCATTGTTTCAGAAGAGTGTTAAACCAGGTTCACAAATACCTGAGTGACAGGTCAGCTATGTGGAGAACCTTCACAACGGTAAGCTTTCCCTGAGGCAATTTGTGAAATGGCTAAGGCTGCCATCACAGCATCCACAACTGCCCTGCCAGTTTCAACATAGTAAAGGACACTTTTGTGGTTGTTTTTCCTCTTGGCAAGAAACAGAGTCTTGAATTCTATCCTTCTCTGCCCTTACATTGCCTTACATTAGAACAGTACATTTAGTACCAACAACCTTGTCATTAAGGCAGAATAGAAGCTGGCCATTTGGAAAGTGTAAATTATGCTGGTCAACTTTCCTGCTGACTTAAATACAGAAGAAATGTATGTTAACTTGGTTGTGAAGAGGAGTTCTGTTTGTAGCAAAGTAACATAAAAGCAGCAAATATTTCATTGTTATTCAGTATGGTTTTAATAAAAATATTATCTATTGTTCATTTGTTTTTTGTGTGAGGTTAATTATATCAACATTTAGCAGGTATAAGCCACACCCATATATTTTGTGTATTGAGGGTTCTGGTAAATACACAGCCAAGGACAGTGAGTAGGATAAACTGCAAAATTTGTACTCATCTCTCATACTTTTTATCACAACAGTGATGATATTATGTGGCAAGGAAGCAACTGAATGGAAAGTGTATATAGCTGCACCCAGACACATTTTAACTTATTCAATTTAGAAACTAGCTGTGTAGCAAAAGAAGTGGTCAGCAAAATGTTCTTGGTTCTCTCTGAGATTAAGGTTGAGGGGCCAGGGGACCTTCTGGTAAAATTGTTTGGGTTTCCATTTTGTTGGAAGAAAAAAACAACAGACTGCCTCCACAACATCTTTTACTTTTTTAGAAGTCGTATACTTATCTGGCAGAGGTATACAATTAGTTTCAATAGAAATGATCACACATAAAGAGTGGAGGTTTATGAATTATTATTAGGAGGCATAAGTAAATGTTGATTTCTATTTTTTTATTTTTTGTGCCTTCAAGGCAGTGTTGACTCTTGATGATGGCCTAGGCATGTCCCAGCAGTTTTCCTGAAAAGATTTCAGAACAGGTTTGCCACTGAAACATTGATATTTGCATTAATATTAATTCATCAATTATTCATAATTTTCACAATAAATAGTTAACATTCTAGACACCCAACATGAGAACGGATTATAAAGTATGACTAATAATGTTACTTTTTAAGTGCACTGAAACTATTTCATTAAAAGATGATCCTGTTCAAGAGATAAATCATGAATTGTGAGAAAGAGGAGCTTTATTTCAATAAATGCATATTTTAGCAAAGTTTAAAATAAAATGCTAATATTTTTGTTTTTAACTTAGACTGGCTTTTCACAAAATAGTTCCTTCTTCTCTAGGAATGCTGAGGTACAACCACTGTAAACAGTGCTGACGGTTAAATAGAATTATTGGGTTTGGGGGTTATGACAATTAAACATATGAGGGGTGAAGTGAAATGCAGTGGGTCTATCCAAGACTGACCTATAAATTTTTAAATGCTTTTATACTTATACATAATATAAGTAGCAATTCTAAGATTATTACTTTGCCAAGTTTTATCTGAACTGGTATTTCCCTGAGCTGTACAAAAAAAAGTAACAAAACTGGTTGATTTGTTGAGTAAGCTCTATGTATAGATTCCACAAACCTTTATAGTTCCAATTCTCACACCATGGTAATGAAGATTCCTAGAAAATTTCTTCTTATAGTAAGCAGAGATACATTTTTTCTGAATGATTTCTACAAGCAGCGCCTCCAGTTGTTCCATCTGGACAATCACCTGAATATTTGTTGCCTTATTTTCCCTTTGGAAGATATTTTAATAACTTTGGCACCAAACTGCACATTACAAGTTCATGCCTGAATCTATTAATTCTACCCAGTAGTATTTTGCATTTCAAAACAGTCATTATAGAATAAGCAATTATTCATCTTTTATATTTGTTAGTAGACATCCGTTCTGCATAATATTTGCTGTTAAGTTCTTCATGGTCTATTACCTTGTAGAGATGAAGATCTTGCTTACCCATTAATATGATGAGATCTACTATCAGGAGTTTACATTTGTAACAGGACCACCATTGATGGCTAAGTCAAAGGAGACAAGTCAAACAAAATATAATCCATGGAGGAAAAAGAATGGCAATACAATCCAGTACTAGGCCACGAAAATCAATCTGTCATTCACAAAGAAGCAATGTCTGGATCATACTGGAAAATGAGTTTCTTGGGTTAGGAAAGGATGTAATATGCTGCTGGGGAAGAGCAAGGAGCAAATACAAATAGTACTGATGCCACTGGATTAAAGTTAAAGGTTATTCAGATGCTCAGGTGGCCAGAGGCAAAAGTAAATATTGATGCTGCAAAGATTCAGTTCATACATGGAATATTAGACCCATAAGCCATAAATCAGGGCAACCTTGATGTTTTCAGAACAGAAATGTCAAGACCAAACATCGACAATGTGGGAATCAGCAAATTCAAATGGATTAGAATGAATAATTTCACATCAGAGAAACATCAACTATTTTACTATGCATAAGGAAGTTATTGAAAAATGGAGTAGCTACCATTATTAGTAAAAAGTGTGCTAAGGCACAACCCCAAATATGATGGAGTGATCCAAATATGAGTGCAAGGTGTTTTGTCAAGTGGGAGGTAGTAGCCAAATGCCAGACAAATGGGTCTTTTTTTAAATAAAGTTTTATTAATTTTCTACTGTTACATTTGATTAGTGCTTAATAAACATCGTGTTGTCTGGGTTGTTTGTTTGTTTAACAATACAAATTATATTTTTAATTTTTACCCTTTTTTTCCGGCCATTGATAAAATAAATTCCAAGTTTGGTAGTATTCTTTCTGCTTCAGAAAGCTCTTTTGAGGGTACAAAGACAATGAACACACCGATAGGTAAGGAGAATTTTAAGCTTTAATATTTAATTGTAGCAAATAAACTAAACAGAAACTCAAAAAAACAATGTATTGGCAAGATGTTATCCCTTCAGGTATTGGGAGCGTCATTTCAAGCAGCAGAGATACTCCAAGGCCCTTGGTGCAAGCCTCTGCAGAAGCTCCATCATGATTCAGGGCTTTTATTAAAATTTAGCGCCAAAATTTCATGGCCTTGCTTTCCCAGTCACAAGATTGCATGCACTTACCTCGGGTAGATAAGCTCTGGGGAAGTCTGATACGGCAGGGCTTTCTGCAGCTGTGTGAAGATTTCTTCCCCACATTTTTTTTTAGCAAAAGTGAAAGAAAAAGCAAGTTCAGAATGAGCTATAAACCTCTAGACTTTACCCAGTAATGAAGGAGAAATTAAAATATGTCATTAAATTCCTTGAAATATAATGGTCTTCCACGATGCTACTACACCAGGCAAACCAGTCAATATTATGGTGATAATATGTGTTCCAACAGCATGTATAGGGAAGTGGAAAGTGAACAGTACAATGGCAACTTGCAATATTTTGTGAACTAAGCACCGAACACACACACACGTGCACACCACACACAAACACACACGCACAGCATTACACTAATTATAGGAGACTGGAATACTAAAATTGGAGGTAAAATAGCAGATGAAATAATAGAAAAATATGGCTTTGGGGTATGAAACAAAACAATGGGCAGAGGCAGAGCAATAGAATTCTGCCAAGAAAATCCAATTTTTATAACAGATACTTTATTCCAACAACATAAAAGATAATTCTACACATGAACAGCACTGGACAGATAACACTGAAATCAAATTAACCACTTACTATGCATTCAAAATGGAGAAGCTCTGTTAAGTCAGCAGAAATAAAATGTGATGATTATGGCTCAAATCACGGGCCTCTTGCAAAATTATACCTTAAGAAAAATTAATACAGCTATCAGGCCAGAAATATACAATCACAGCAAAATTACATATTATGGAGCAAATGCAAATAATAGATTTAACTGATTAGATTATAATGAACTGACTGCTAGAAGAACTTGGATCTCAAATGAAAGGAAATAAATAAAAGTAACTTGAAGTGCACAAACATGCTTATCTATATACTGTAGAAAGTCAGAAAGCAAAAGGCAACTGAGGATGAAAAAAATAAAAGGAAAAATAAATATTTTAGAAAATTTTTTAAAATGAAGGGAACTTTTTATACAAGGATTAGCATGTTAAAATGGAAAGAAAGCAAAGATCTACCAGAGGGGAAAATATAAAGAAGTGGTAGTGCGAATATCCAGTAAAAGAGTACAAAATATTCCTTATTGAATTCAATTCAATTCAATTGAACTTTATTTGGTCAAGTGTGATTTGACACATAAGAAATCTGTCTCTGGTACAGAAGGACTCAATGTACATGCAAAGTATCGTCATCATCATCATCATCCCAATAAAAGGGGGTGTAAAGAAGATAATAAGGATTAATGATAATACGACAATCACATTATAAAGTATAAAAATCTATATAAACTAAAAACCACATTATAAACTATAAAAGCTAAATAGTGGGTAAATATACATAGATATTAGACAGCACTATAAAAATTAGATGTTCAGCAGAGTGATGGCGCGAGGGAAAATTGTCTCTATGTCTAGTTCAGGGGTGTCAAACTCAAGGCCCAGGGCCTGGATCCATCCTGTGGGGTGCACCTGGAAGCAGACCGGCAGCCAATTCAGTTCACAGAGCAGTGATGTTACATGGGCCATTTTGGGGGATCCAACAACTGCCCACACAGCTCCACTCTGCACTAGCTATAGCTTCCAAATGCTCTTCAAAGGTAGACCTATGTAGAGCACATTGCAGTAGTCCAGCTGTGAGATAACTAGGGCCAGAATGACTGAGCACAGGGACTCCTGATTCAGGAAAGGCCACAAGGCTCTTCTAGCTGTGACTGCCACCTGAAAATGAAGTTGTCTCATTGGCAGAGTTGCTATATACTATATACAGCATGTAGTAAAACAATATTAACAATGATAGCCACATTTCTGTTTTTAATTCCTGTATGCCACATGAGAAGAAGACAAGAGATTCTGTGAAATTACTATTCCTTCTTAAGCAGGTCCGCTAACCCATTCCCTCCTAACTTCATGATCTTCTCTCAAACATCTAAACAGGACAGATAGATTCATTTGGTAAAAAGCAGTTCCTCAGTAATCCATAGTCGCAGTACAGAGGGCTTCATAGGTAATGCCCAGGACTTTGAATTGGATCAGAGGTTAATTGCAATCAATACAGATGAGAGAATAATAGATATAATCCTACAGAGATTGACTGTACCTCTAGCAACCTGTCTACTTCATTCTGCGCCAACAATAGAATCTCAATCTTCTTTAAAAAGGTGTTTACAATATGCATATAGTTCCTCGAGTGTGGAAGAAAAAGAAGCTTCTCATTGTAATAAAAATGATACATTCCAACCATCAAAACAAAAAATATTGAGAAGCAAACAATCTGCATTGCTCAGGACTAGAAGATGAACTCCAAGATTACAAGTCCCATGTACAAGAATAAGTAATATAGAGCTATGAATGAGATGTATTATTCATTAACTAAATATGAAAAAAGGAAGCATCAGGAATATGAAAATGATAGATAGTCAGGCAGACATTCAGATTCGTTATCATATTAAGGACCTCTTTAGCCTTTCAAACTGACACTGACATTAGCCTGTTGTTGTTGTTGTTTTGGTGTAGTATGATATGTGAATTCAGCCAACTATGGTTTATTCAATAATCCCTTAACGCAATGCGGGATTTGTGCAGCCAAAGTTTTCATGTCTTCCTCTCTCTTGAGATACAAATTGGCTACTTGTCATCTATAAGGTGTGGCTTTATAGATGGGTGGCAAATGCCCATTAAGATCTGACATTATGGTCATAAAGTAATTCAGGGCAGCATAGACTATTCCCTCCATAGCATTAAGCAATATAAATGGATAAAGCTTTTATCAGATTAGAGTTTTGATCCAGATGGCCAGATTAACACATTTTGAAGGACAATGTCTCTCTTAGGTCTCTTTCAAATTCTGATATACAAGAACCATTTGACTAGAGATATAATGGCTTGAACCTGAAGCATTAAAAAATGTGCTGTATCACTAACATGTATAGCTAGCCTGAATTCCCTTCTAAACCATATGGTGCATTAAACTAGTGTAGTTGCACAGAAATAATTTAATTGCTTGCTATATACAACACAGTGACTTAGATCTCAGGTGTATCAGGATGAATTATATAAAGGTCACTTTATGTGCTGACACTAACCGAACTTCTTCTTATGACTTTTCTGAAATGTGTTTAAGTACAGTAACATCCTATCATTGCAACCAAATGATGATATTAAAGAAAAGGGTGAATTTGATACAGAAATTAAGCATATTAATTAATAGTAGCAAGAAGTATTAGAGATGTATAGAAATGAAATAATATCCATATTCATATTCATATGAACATATTTTAGTGATTTAGATCTTCAAACTACATAGATTTATTCAGATCTGTGTCTTATCCTAATGCCATCCAGGCCACCTTACTCATGGGAAGAAGGACTTTGTGAACTTATCTTCCAAAGAATGAGTGTCTGAAGAAAAAGGAAAATGGATGAAGTGATTTTACAACTACTTGAGCTTGCCAAAAAAGCAAGGAATAAAACTGGTGCTTATCCGACAAGCAGAAAAGAACTTGAGGCTGCAGCACAATTACTTTTCGAAATACACTGATGTTTATCCTGTAGCAGTTTTCTGTAATTACATTGACAGTACCTGACAGACTTGTGTCATCAGCAGAAGGAATAAAGTAAGAGTCGCTGATGTGCTGATGTTCCTGGATTGCTATTATTTGCTTCAGTCTTTTTTTTTTAGTTCTTTAAATTTCTTCCAAGAAATGTCTTTCTCTGAATTTTGAATTATTTCCTGCTTTGTATATATAAGTTGAAATCTGCATTTTATTTATTTTGGCCTATGGTCTTTAGATTAAAACAAAGATGCAATAATCAATAGATTTTTCAACATCCCCTGTAGGGGCTGAATCTTCCAAGCCTCATTTTTGTTCATTTGCTGTCAAATATTGAATTCACCAGATACAATTTGCAGATAGTTTATTCTAGTTCCTATAAAAACTAACAATTTTTTTACTCAATTACATTTTGCCAAGTTTCAATTTCAATACTACCTGGGGTCAATACTGTGTGATTCTTATTTCTTATATAAGAAATTGAACAGTTAGGGATTTTTCTAATCATTCCTCTACATTTTCCAGCAATACAAATTGTATATTGTGAGCAAAATGTTCTGAACATTAAGAAGAATTAATTGGAGAGAATGGAACAGAATGGAGAAACTTTGATTCATCTAACCAATGAACTACAATGGTGATAAGATAGTACAAGTAACCCTCAAATTACAACGGTTCATTTAGTGACCGTTCAGTTACAACAGCACTGAAAAAAGTGACTTATGACCATTTTTCAGTTACAACCTTTGCAGCATCCCCATAATCATGTGATCAAAATTCAGATACTTGGCAACTGGTTCATATTTATGACTGTTGTTATGCCCCAAGGTCATGTGATCTCCTTTTGCGACCTTCTGACAAGCGAAGCCAGATTCACTTAACAACTGGCTTACTAACTTATCAACTGCAGTGATTCACTTAGCAACTGTGGCAAGAAAGGTCATAAAATGGGGCAAAACTTACTGAACAAATGTCTCACTTAACAACAGAAATTTTGGGCTCAATTGTGGTCATAAATTGAGGACTGCCTGTATTTCCTGCCTTTCAGACTTATAAAGATATATATATATATATACACACACACACATACATACACACATACATATATACATACAGTATATGAAATATATGTAAAACATATTTTAACTTTGATCGAATAATCCAAGTTATATCCTTTCCCTTTGCTTTTAACAAGCTTGATTTTAATTCCTTTAAATAATGTCCTAATACTTGATTCCTTTTCATTTCCTTTTTTCTCTTCTCAAATGTGACTTCAAAACTTTAAGAGATCTTATGTGTAAATCCAAAGCAAGCAGGCTATCCCAGTCATCCTTCTGGTTTGTTATTTGTATATGTCTTTTAATTATTAAGACATCAGCTGGTTTCATTTTTCTAAGCCCATTTTGTATCTATGTTTGAATCAGTCCCACTCTTACGTTTGTCCAGTGTTATCTGTTTCTCTTCCATAAGTTACATTTTTATAGTGGCAGACAATCTTGAAAGAAACTTACAAATATCTTTAAAGTCTTCCACAATTAGAGTATTTTGTTCCATTCTGTATTAATAGTTCTCTTCTTTAATTATAATCTTCATTTTTTTCTAGCTCTCTCTAGCACCCCTCTATAGCCCAGCCTTCAAAATCCCCATTTACCAAGTTTTTCTCTAATCATTTTTCCTTGGGCATATTTCTTATAATTAATTTATTTTTTTTTTCATTTTTTAGAATAAAATTAAAAACAACCCACAGGAAAGGGAATTTCAAAGTCTTATTTCAACTCTATCTGCCCTCTTAGTCCATTTATAACTTTTCAAAATCAATATTCTAATCACCCTTTTACTGTTTATAGTAAGAATCTCTGACGTCTTTAAAACTTGCATAAAACTTTTCTCAGGAAGGATCAAAGTTGATTTAACCTATATGATGAAACTTGCCTTTCTGAAGGTTCCTAATGTCCCAAAAACTGTTAACAAGCAATTTCTGGAAGTGATTAACAGAGGAAGTATGAGAATTAAGTGTTGGTTTGAAGGCTCTGAATCATGACTTGAGCAAGATGGCAATATCTCAGCTCCTATAACTCTAAATCTGCTGGAGAACAAGGTTTTATAAGGTTTACAGTCTCCTTGTGAGAATACATATTGGTGATCCTGAGTCCTCTTCCTTATCTGGAGAGGAATTCTGAGAATCTGATCCCTTCACCAACTCCTTTTTTTACGATAGACATTTGCTCCACTCCTTATGGAGCCATCTTCACCATTGTTTCCCTGGAAGTCTGCTTCCAAGATAATTTGGAAAATTGTTAATATTTGCTTTTGCTATTCCAAAACACTCTCACTCGGCTTTATGAAATAGATTTCAGTTTTCTTCTGATTCTTCTTTATTTGCAAGACCGGAGAAGAAATTTGTGGAGATAGAATATTTACAAGAACTTCCCTAGTTTATTGCTCCCGAAAATATATATTGATTGGAATTACAAACATGTTACAGTAAAGATAAATCTGATATAAGGTGGATACTGTAATTTTTACAAGTCATGTTGATGGGCTTAGATAATTGTTTTATGTGCTAGTGTGATATAATGCTGTGAGTAGAAATCCCAGGTTCTGGTCCTTGGTTAAGGCATGAAAGCTGACCTGGTGTTTTTGACCCAGTCACTATCTCTCATTCCTTAGCCAGGATATTAAAAACATTTATCTACTAACTCACACTGTGCCAGATTAGACTATGGTCTATAGAGTGATATTATTGGAAAACTGTTGCAGTTGATAGATTTTATGTGGTAATGGAACACATTCAGATCCATACTTAGCTGTGAAGCACAGTAGGTTACCTTATTTTTCCAACACTATTTTCTCTTTCTTTTTAATTAATTATTGGGATAGAATACAACAGAATATACTATTTGTTGTCACCTATTCCTTGCTGGAACTATTCTATGATCTACAACTATTCTGGACAGTGAGAGTTTCATTTCAATGGTTGCTTATAGAGCTATCCAGACTAAGGCAACAACTAATTAACAAGAACAAATCATGACACAAGAATCAAATTCTGCGGGAGACCAAGATACTAAGTCTGCGGCCTTAACTATGTATATAACAGAATAACAAATAACAGAGTTGGAATGGACATCTTCTAGCCCAACCTCCTGCTCAAGCAGGAAACTCTATAACATTTCACACAAGTGGTTGTCTAATCTCTTCTTAAAAACTTCCAGCACCCACAACTTCTGGAGACAAGTCATTCCACTCATTAATTGTTCTAACTGTCAAGACATTTTTCCTTAGTTCTAGGCTGTTTCTATTCTTCTTTAGTTTTCATCCATTGCTTCTTGTCCTGCCTTCTGGTAGTCCATTTATAACTTTCAAAAATCAGCATTCTAATCACCTTTCTGCTGTTTATAGTAAGAATCTCTGAAATCTTTAGCACTTGTATGTTTTAGCCTCCAGTCCCCTAATCATCTTTGTTGTCTTCATCTCTGAACTCTTTCTAAAGTCTCAACATCTTTTTTATGTCATGGCAACCAAAACTGGATGCAATATGTGATCTTAGCCAGAGGTGGGTTGCTCTTGCTTTGGCAAGAGGTTTGCTGGTTGCACGTGTGCATTCGTGCGCGCACTCACTTCGCTTGAATGCTTTGGGGCTCATGCGAAGCTGCAGGGAGGCAGCTGAAGATTAAAGCAGCTCCAGTGAGTACAACAGGGGTGGCATGCTGCTCACCTGGGCAGCGTGGGTGGCGAAAAGGTGAGCTGTTTAGTGATAGCTTAGGGGGACCACAGGAGGGCACTGCTTTCCGTTCCTTAGCGACAGCGATAGAGCTACCGTCCGCCTTTTTCAACTCGGTTTC
>JANHFL010002611.1:9930-26307 GCA_032468155.1 Oxyrhabdium leporinum | reverse complement strand
CATAGTTATGTTATATAACAAATGTGGCAAACCCTTTGCACTGCTTAGTCTTTTCCCTTTTAGCGTTGAACCTACAACGGGCCACACAGTTTGTGGATTGTAATTTTAGTATACCTAGACCATGTGTAATTGACAGACTGGATTTTATTATAGATTTTAGTTGATATTTATTATTTTATACTAGAATTTTAAATTGTATATTTACTGAGCAATTTTATTTGTTCTGGTCTCTGGTCTAAGACTGTAATAAACTGATTGATTGATTGCTAGTCAAGTTGTCCAAAGTGAGATTAGCAATTTGGATAATCTACACTAACCTTAACATGTTTAGTGAAACCATAAATATAGTTTTAAAATAAAAGTATAATATTAAAATAAAGTGCAAAGTTTATATTATCAGTTATGGTTTGTTCAGATCTATGAAGCAGCCTATTATTTCTCAGTTCAGTAAATTATTTTTTTACAAAATTAAAAAGTACTATTGCCTCAAAGGGCAATCCCATCCTGTACTAATTTGTATAAAGTGACAATGTACACAGATTGATAGAAAAACAAAATTCAGATTTGTAGTTTGTAGTTAAATGTATAAACAATTGGGGGGGGGAATCAGGAATAATTTATTAATATCAAAAAAGGGCGGGATTTTGAAAGGCTTAAACAAGACCAATGTTTTGCAGTAGAACATGGACTCATGCTTGTGGCTTTGATAAGAGAGGCAGACAAGAAAGTGAACTCTATAAAGAAAACCATGTAATGCATAATAATGATTCTTGGGTAGGATTACAGATTGGCTAAATGTTATTAGTAGTATGAGAAACTGTTGAACAGATGGAAAGTGGGAGAAATAATTTCCTTTTTATGCTCAGTGCTTTCTCTTGAAACTCCTTCCCCCTCCAGCTGCTCTTCTTCTTGAAGATCAGACCAACATCTGGGGAGGAACTACAATATAGAACAGGTGCTTTTCAAACTTGCCAACTTAAAGATGTGTGGACTTCTATTCCCAGAATTCTCTGGGAGTCGAAGTCCACACATGTTCAAGCTGCCAGGGCTGAGGAACTCTAATACAGAAAGACCAAAAGTGGGAAAAGGAATAAAGTATTCCCTTTTTCATTTAGCTATTTCACTTGATCTGGGCTGCAAGAAATCAGGACAATCATTAGATGTCAGCAAAGATATATAAAAAATTCTTAGTGAAATTGCGGGACCCAATATGAAAAAAATCCAAAATATAGCAGAACAAGGGAAAGGAATCCTTTTAGGGCCACAAAAAGGTGGACTGTGTGGAGCCTTGTAGTGTGTGCACTTCTGATCTAAACAAATAAGTAATATTTCTTCTCTCAAGCCTTTAAAAGATAAGACAACTTTTACTGACATTTTTTCATTTTCATATAAGCTCTTTATTTGAGTTGCTCCTATTTACAAAGGGTTTTTTAATGAATTGTTTAATCTTGCAATATCTCATAATGATGGGCTTTGTGACCAAATTATGCTTTTATGTATAAAGAATCACATGACTTGCTGACTTATTTCTGAGAATTGTGACCTCCATCAAGGAAGCTGCCTTAAGGAGAAAAGTAGTGAATTAGGGCTATCAGATGAGCTGTAAAAATCACAATGACCTCTACTTAGTAGAAAATAACCTCCCCACCCCAAATTACACCCCTAATTTGGTTTAATGTTTATACTTTAATTTATAATATCTGCACTATTGTTACGTTCACTGTTGGTGAAGCCAACTGGCAAAAATGTTAACTAGATCCCTTCTGTAGTAAAACTACTACCCTTATGCACTGGAAAGAGTCTAACAAGCATGTCTAGTTGGGAAAATGACCACAGTTTGAAGAAAAACAGGGTGCATCAATCACTCTATTATTTCCTGTGTATAGCAATTCTGGTAGCAGCAGGAAATACCAATTATATTAGAATGATGCAAAGATAACATTTGCAAACTAACATTGGGCAACTGTTCTTTTCCATTACTGGATCTTGATAAAATAATGGCAGATGTAATAAAGGATATCTGGATTGGTAACATTGCCAGAGACATGAACTTTAGCACCTAGAACAAAAAGCATGCATTTTTCAGTGACTGCTTGGCTCTTGCTTAGAACCTCTTTCATTAATCAAAAAGGCCATCAACCTTTTCATAAGGCTTGTGTTCAGGATGGGAAAGGAAAACCATTAATGCAACTCAGTTGCATGACCTGACCTTTCTCTGCTTTTTGTCTTTTTCTGACTCTTTTGTTAGTTTTGTCCATCTCTTTTGTTTCTCATTGTCCCAGGCGGACCTACTTGAATTAGCAGTATTTTGCCTCAGGGCAAAAATCTCCTATGAAAGAAGGAAAATTCATTTTGAGATCTTCTTTCTAGCCTTCAATAGCTGAAGCCACTCTGGGGAATTGCAGAGAAAGACAGACCGACCTGCTTTCACTTGCCAGCCTTTTGAGCATCTCAAAGAGAAACCTCTTTCAAGCCAGATCTTTCCCTTCCATGGACTGGACTTCAGTCCAGACACTATGATCGTCAAGTAGGCAAAAGCCTATCGGGATCTTCCATGAAATTGGACTTGGAGATATAGAACCCCTCCATTACGCTCCTTGCTGAACTTTAAAAGCAATGTAGTTGCCCTTGGTCTGTGAGGCAGTCCTGCTGAATTTGGTTTCACAGAACGGAGCAGCCTGCTGATTTCACCTGATCAGCTGGGTCCAGAATAAGATTAAAGAAGTAGTATACTAATACCCATCCCTGCCTTTCCTTCTCTAAAAAAACCCCTTCTATTTTATTCTCCATTCCCAATGAAAATATTTGTGCCAAAGATTCCCCCACCTCCCCCCCCCAGCAATATGTGTATGTATGAATCCTGTTTGTGTCTTTCCTACATGGCTATGGCAAATAGCCCCAGCAGCTTTCTTTACTGTGGCAGCTGTCATTATTTTTCTCTTTCTGCCTTCTCTTTCTGGGGCTGAACATTATGTAAAGTGGACAATTTCTTGACCCATCCACCCTCGCTGTTCTCCTCCCTGCCACTCTCTGAACTGCTACTTCACCTTTTATTGAATTTCAATATTCTCTGGAGTTCATTGTCTTTCTCTAACGGAACAGAGCAATCTTTTAAGGTCTCATAGCCTATTAAGTGTTTCTCATAGTCTTGAATGCTAGCGTCAAATAGCCAACAGAAGGTCCTGATTGTGGTACAAATGCAATTAATAAATGTTCTAAATGCCTCCCCCCAACTGCATTGTTGTATATACCACTAATCTCAATTATTTAACACAGTGGTTCTTAAACTGATTGACCCAATTACCCCTTTACTGGTCTTGAATAATGTCATTACTCTGACAAAAAAACCACAAACTGTTGTTTTACACAAATGTTTTAGAAGCAGCCTCAAACTAGATCCTTGACTCACAAACAAGTAATTACAAATTGCTTCATTACCCCCAGGATATGCCCAAATTACCACCTTGGAAGTAATTACCCTCAGTTTAGGAACCACTGATTTAATACATTACATTCTTTGGTTATTTGTTACAACTTCAATTTTGGACTTCTGAAACAATGTTAAAACCTGACAGAACTGATGCTAAGGGAGGCTCCATTTCATAATATAGCCCAGTTTTAGATTAGGGGAGGTAACATTCCTGAAACATCTGGAGGAAAGAAGGTGTATCAGTTTAAACCACAATAAACATTTCCAAAATTGTGCTCCAGTTCATAATCTCCAGATTGTATAACTAATGCCTGAACTCATTTGAGGGGTAAAAGGCCAGGGAAAGCTGGTCCCATTAATTTGCTTCAATGAATTCCATTTTTCTATTATACACATCACTAGGGGTCTTTTTATTATGCACATCTTTCAGTCTTCAACTGGACAAAGCACCAGATCATCCATAAATCAAATATAATTTAATCATTCCTTTATACTCTAGGGGAAAACTCAGAGTAAAAGGTCAACCCCACACTGTTTTGGTTTTGCAGAAAGATAGATTCCGGCTTTTGAATTCAGTATACTGTATCCAATCCCACCTCTAAATGGCAAAGAAATGGCCATCTCTTTGAGGCTATAAAGTTTATGTATAACAAGCATGTGGCTCAGGAACTATATTTACCTGAAGAAATAAACTCCAGTATGGTCTATGGCCTAGGAAAAAAATAAAAGGCAAACAATTTTCTTGAAAATATTGAAGGAGTTAGGTATTTATTAGTAAATAGTGCTCATAAAAGCACTTAGAAAGTTGATTGGATGATTTTGCATCATGTATGTGGCAACTGATTATTGTTTCTAATAATTCCATTTATTCCATTTTCGGAAGTATAAGATGACTTCAAGAGCAGCTTTTTGTCTCACCAAAAATGCCAGTGAAAAGGCTATTATAGTGAATAAGCCACTAAGTCTTAATTTCAGTTCTTCTCTGAGGGATTTTATGACACACCAGATATTTAACCTGTATTCTTATTGTATTTTTTGTATGTTTATTGGCATGGTAAACTCATGTTGGTATACAGTATTGCAAACAGTAGTCCATCCATAAGTGGTAATGATTACTATGGAGATTTCATGTGCAATTGTTTAAGCAAAATTGACATAATTCTGATTGAATCCTACTTTTATGCAACTGGTGAGGCACAGCAACCAGTCGGTCTTGATTGGGAGTATTCTTAAAACAAGCATTTGATTGAAGTCATTGACCCAACAACAGGATAGCATCAATTGTTCCACTGATTGTTCTAATTGTCAGAAATTTTATCCTTAGTTCTAGGTTGGTTCTCTCCTTGATTAGTTTCCATCCATTGATTTTTGTTCTGCTTCCAGGTGCTTTGGAGAATAGATAGACCTCTTCTTTGTGGCAACCTGTTAGATATCAGAACACTGCTATCGTGTCAACCCTACTTGATCTTTCACTGATTTGGAAAACTTAAGCAAGACCAGATCTGGTTATTATTTGATAGAAGGCAACCAAAAATTGCCTGGGCTATGGCTCCATGCAGGGATGTAAAAAAAATCTGGAAAAAGAAAATGGCAAAACACTTCTGTATTATCAAGAACATTTTTATCTGTGTGTCTAGTTCACAGGAGTAATCGTGGAGAACTGAAAGGAGAGTTCCATTTACTATTATCAGCTTCTGAATTTATTTAAACTTTTATATTTAGTCACTAATTAATAAGAGTTAAATTGTTGACTTTATTAATGTTTTTTGTTGATTTTCCTCATTGTCTTAAGAAAATGAATATAAATATTTTAAATTGATACATGTGCACTCCTATCTGTACTGAAAGACACATTCAGCCTGTTTGGTGAGGATTGGGTGAGATGTCTCAATACCCACCTGGTCTGCTACGTATTCAGAAACTTGATGATAAAAGTGAGAATCTCTTAACTGAAAGACGCAAAATGAAAGATCACTGCCTGCTAAAATTTCCCTGTTCTTTGTGTACAATAATTAAAGTTATCTAAGTCAATAGTAACTACAACAATAATTCCAATAAAATAAATTCCATTATAAAGCTGAGATTGAACTGAAGAGTTCTTGATGGTCTCTGAGCTTGGTTGTTTGCTTGCAGATATTTCATTAAGCAAGTAACTTCAGTTGGAATGAGTGTGGAGTTGACTTGCTCTGCCAATTTTGGTGTGGATGTGGTGGGGTATATGGAAACCTCATAAGCAGCACAGAGTGACGTTGTGAGTAGCCCAAATTCTGTTCCTAGAAAAGTAGTCCCAAGTACTAGCAAGAATACTGCATGAGGAAGTTGAAGGGAAGATACTTTACTACTTGGCAGTAAGGAGACTGAGCGGTTGCTAAAGACTAGGTGGTGGCTCCAAGCGGAGATCATCAGGAGTATCTGCAACTGTGGAAGACAGGAAGTCATGGAGAGAAGGAACTTGATATTGTTGGACTGGATTGGAAATGTGGCAAAGAGGGAAGATGACGGGGTAGAAAAAAAAGGACTTTTTTTTGTTTCCCCATCCCATGAGTGCCAAGAAGCATAGAAAAGGTTTGTGGGCAATATTCAGCTAGATGCCAGAGCATCAGAGAGCAGCACCAGAGGCCAGTGCCAGAAAAGAGAAATAGTGCCAGAGACATTGAGAGTGAGGTATACCAGAAGGTCATGTTACCAGTCCAAGACCTTGATACAATCCATAATAGAATAGCTATAAGTGGATAAGGATCAAGTAAAGCTGAATGAATGGTAGAATAAGAGGTAGCCTAAGCTTTGGATAAGTAGAGATGATAACCAGATTTGAATAGAGTTAGTTTCAGTAAAGAGAAAATAAGAATTCAGCATCAAATATAGAAGTGTAAAATGAAGTTATTAAGATCAGCTTGGAATATAAAGACAAAGAAGCGAATTGGCATATAAAGTGGAGAAGTCAGAATTATTATCACAGAATGTGGTAGAACAGAATCAAGTGAAATAGAAAAGGATCTGTGCCTAGGACCTGCAATAAAATTAGGATCTAGGAATAAGCTCTAGTTAGATACTAGATAAGTTAGGATTGATGGAAGTGAATGTACAGAAACAGGAAAAAATAAATGAAAGAGCGCCTCATTCATTATTCAGTTAAAAAGGAAAGTTTCTCTTTATTTCTGTTCTACTGTTAATTTTCTTCTCCTCCTTGTACAACCTTCAGTTCCAAAAGAAAAAAGCAGTGACTACAATGAACTGTAATGATACCAAAATTGCAACCTACAGGTATTTATTCTTGTTGATTTCATTCAAAAGAAAAAGAAAAACGCAACAGGTATGCAATGACATTATCAAGTACATGCCATAATAACATCATGCATTACAATTATCTATTGTAGAAATGCCATTTGTGTGTCGTGCTATCATTTTTCTCTCCATGGACACTCATCTTCCAAGGGGAAATGCATAATTTTTATTGGGCCATGGATCACTTTGATTGTCATGTACATGATAAAGCAAGCACAGCCAGATCCAAAAGTGGGAAGAGCTGAAACCAATTTACTATCATTTATAAATATAAATGTTAGTACGGTAAAATTACATTAATTGCATGCAGTTATTATCACAGTTGCATCTGCCTCCAGCTCTCCAAGATTGAGATTTACCCTCCAAATTCTGAGTAGAGATGTTAGGGAAGATTATAAAAGCTTTTCCATGCAAAACTAATCTTCTCCTACTGATCTATAAAATTTCTTTTTTGTAAGATTATAAGCAAGTTAAGAATATTTCTTGATTTCATGTCCTCCCTTGTAAGGCGACTTGGCTGATACTTTGCACAATATTCTGTTTTTTGTTTTACTGGTATATCATGGTGAATTGAGAAAGGCATTGTCTACCGAAATGTTCCTTTTTACATAATTCTTAAGGGGTATGTGCATGAGGCCCTGGGTACTGTGAACCTTGGTGCCTTTCCTGTCTGTAGTCGCTTTCTTGAGGCTTGTTTCTCCAAGAGATAGAGATGGTAATACACTAGGTTGAGGTGGACAGATTTCTGGCTTTCAGAGACAACTTTATCACTTGAATACTGAAAACCACTCACTAAACTCAGAGGCAAATGGCTCATGTTTAGAAATAAATAATTCTGAACATAGGAACTCAACTTGAGAACTAGAAATGTAATCAGCTTGCATCCCTTCTACCAATAGTGAATTTCATTTCAGTTGAAAGAATGGAAGGAAGATTGTATTAGTGTTGCTAATAATCAATTGGGAGATTGAAATCCTTAATGATAGATGCAAGCATCTACCAATAGAGACCATAATCTCTTGTTTTATGTTAAGCTGCATAAATCATGGAAAAAACTAATTCCTAAGGTCCTTGTGATAGCCCTTAAGGCTTCCTTTTGCTAAGGGAAGCAATCAATGTCCATTTCATTAATAATACCCTGTGTTCATGTTGCCCAAGATATTTATTGTCAAGGAGTAAAAGCTTGAGCTAATTTGCTAAGTTAATTAGTGCTGTACTGCAAAGCACAGACTATGAAGGAAAAGACATGCATCTGAGAGAAGAGGGAAATAGATGGAGAGAGTGAAAGATGGAAAGCCTATAAAATGTGAACTGTTTGCCCTCTCTTATTTATGTGTGACATAGGAGCAAATGTTGGCAGGCAGCAATAAGCTCTATACCCAGAGATCTGCAGACACATTCTCTCACTTCCCCTTTTCCATCAAAGGAGAGGACATTCCTGTTGGAAGCCTAGAATAATTCTTCCTCCCTTCTGTACTAAGGTACAAACTACCAAAACCCAGGGCTAACTGCTGTATGTATAAGTGCCGGAGCTTAAAATAGATTTGAAGTCTACTTGGAAATGTCTTTCTCATTCTCTATTCTTGTCTATATGAGAGAGGGCTTCTGCATAGCAAGTAAAGAAACCTGACATACATTCAAAGGCTTTATAATTTCAATGTAGCACACCATTTGAGGAACTGAGGTCCAATAAATCCAAATATTTATTAAACCTGAAATATTTTCTCTCCTTTCCCAGAAATCAATGATGGCTCTTATGAGGACAGACCTCGATGGGATGCTATTCTTAAAGAAAGCTTTAGGGACTTTTTTTCCTCTCCTACTTACTGTCAGCATGAAACATTGTTGGATCAGGAACCAGGGTATTAAAAGGAATAAACCCCACCGCTGCATATATCCACCTATCTGATCAATTTTCCCCTCACCATCCCACTACTAACACCAACTGCCACCCAGTGTAACATCCATCTACCTGCTTGATCTTTTAAATGCCTTCCCTCACTCAGGTGGAATTCAAGCTTGAAGGGCACAGAAGATTTTCCATGTTTTAGGACCGTCGTTCAATCTGCTTCCTTAAACAACAGTTCTGATATTTTGAGGTGTTGTTTGCATGAAAATTTTGACTGCTGGATTCTAGCATGGCATGATGGCTCAGCGATTAAAGATGCTGAGCTTGTTGTCTTGAAAGTCAACAGCCTGGGTTTGAGACCTAAGTGCCATGTGACAGGATGAGCTCCTCTTACTCGGCTCAGCTCCTGCCAATCTAGCAGTTCAAAAACATGGAAATGCTAGTAGATAAATAGATACTGCTTTGGTGGGAAGGTTACTGCATTCCATACTTTCATGCTGGCTACATGATGAAGGAAGCATCTCTGGAACAACGCAGGCTCCCCTGGCTGAGAATCGGAGATGAACACTGCCTGCCTGAGTCAGGCATGACTGGACAGAGGAAATATTTAAACTTTAATTCAAAGTCTGTTAAACAGAAGACATTTAAAGGAAAGATTTACTGTATATAACTGTATTACTTTTGTACATATTTCAGAACCATGCTAAGGTACTGAGCCAACGACTAGGAATTTTTCCGCTTAGCAAAACATTCCTTCATTTCTTTGTTGCTTTCCATAACAAAATAAGAATGACAGGTTCCTCTATCTTTACTGACAATATAAGAAGCAGTATGATACAGTTTTGGACGTTTAAACAGAGAAAATAAGTTTAAAGAATCTATTTTCATTTAAACTCTCAACCACCCAGAATGAACAAAATAGCTTAAAAAAATCCCTCCCGCAATAGCCACATTCTCTGCAGCAGTAGAAGTCAGAAATCACAAGCAAACAAAAAATAGAGATATATTCAAAACAAATAAAATGTAGCTACAGGTTGAAAAGGTCCTTGTCCCTACCTTAACAGAGATATGACCAAGTAGAAGAAACATGGTGTCAGCAGAAAGCTATACTAAAGGACAACTTGATCTTTTGACTTTCCACCTATGTATAGTGGTAAAATCCCATCTTGAAGAAGTTCCTTAAAATTTTTAAAAGTACTGAGCGGCTGAAAACAGACAAATGCTTATTATCCACTTGCATCATCAGGCTAGCAAGAAAGACTATAGCTCTAGGCTATTAAGAAGTCAATAGTTTGGCAATACTATTATATAGTAGTACCTTTTGTAGCAACCATGTAGCTTATTGGTCACCTATTAGTAACAAGCATAGAATACATAAGAGGATTACTGTAGTGAATTCATTATAATGAAAAACAGCTCTTAAGTTATGATTGCGAATAGCTCATGTGAGGATTGAAGCTGCCAGTGAGTACATTGACGAGGGCATTATTATAGCAGCCTTTTTTTTTTAAAGAGAAGAATTGTATGGGTATATCACTTCACTGTGGGAAAATATTTGGGTTTTGCATTAATGTATTCATTCATACCATCTATTTCATTGTACTAGGGTGCTAAAATCATGAGACTCTAGGGAACAGATCACCCACACAAGCATTCTTGTGGCATATGGTTATGAGTGTGTAAATAAATTCCACAGCAAGGACAAAAATAGAATAAAACACAATATCGAGTTAGGAAAAGCATATTCAATATCATGCCACAACAAGCAAGCAATTGCCGTAGGGTATATCTAACAGGAGAGTCGGTGTGGTGTAGCAGATGAGGCATCAGGTTAGAAATTGGGGGACCATGAGTTCTAGTCCCATGCTAGGCAGAAGCCAACTGGGTGATTTTGGACCAGTCACTCTATTTTGCTTTAGGAAGGAGGCAATGGCAAAAATACTTCTGAAAAACCTTGCCAAGAAAACTGTAGGAAATTGTCCAGGCAGTTTCTAAGATTTGGACACAACTGAATGGAAGAAAAAAGAAATCTAACACACTTTGAATAGTTATAGAAAATATTTTCCTAAAATAAAGTCCATGATAATAAACATTGACAATCTTCACCATTTGGTGAAGAATTCAGAGGACTGCCAGTCATGTCTGCCTGTTTTAATACCAAATGAACAATGAACTTGCCAGGATGAGGTATATAATCCATTCTCATATCAGAAGAGTGTCAGGGATGCCAATCGGTTAGCTTCTTCCTTTGGCTAATTCTAAATTGACAATCACAGCAAACAGTGGAAAATAATTAGGTCAAACTCCCCCCACCCCCACCCCCATTATATCTACATTTAATTATTGTTCAATGTGTAAGCCCATCTGTCAGCCCCCCCTCTCCTTCTAACTCAAGAAAGTAGAACTCTTGAAACTTGGAATTTCAAATAGGTTACTTTTTATTCAGCAGAAGTGATAGGAGGCAAAGTGAAAGCAAGTTCTAAAGTTTAACAAAGAAGACAGTAACTTTTAAGATACCCAAAACCCCACCCCGGTCTTGTGATGGCCACTGGCCAATCCACAGGTACAAAGATGCTTTGGTAACAGTCATTTTGAAGAGGAGATAAGGACCCTTAGAGGGCCTCAATCAGGAATGTAACAGAATCGGGAAACGAAAGTGTAGGAAAGCGAAAGTTATGCTAATAGGATTTATAGTGTTCTTTCCCCTCCATGCTAGACAGTGGAAAGTTACAGGCAACCATTCCCCCTCTTCCTCCCCTGGAAGAATGGCAGATATACATTTGGGGATCTGACATGCTGCCTCCTCAAAAAGGGGAGTTGTCATCCTGAAAAAGAAAAGAACATACAAAATAATATAAGAATAAAACTATGAGGGTTTCCTCAGGGTATTTGGAATGAAAATGTTTGAGGAGGGAGGGAGCTTTGAAATGTTGTTTATCAACCCATACATTATGTCCAGGTTGTAAATGTTTCCAAGAGACTAAATATTGTGTTTTTCCTCTATGTGTTTTAGAGTCCAAAATGTCTCTAATTTCAAAAAGTTGTTCACCGTGTATCATAATGGGTGTTGATGTAGAAGGGATGTCAGGTCTAATGGGTGACTTCCCTTTTAATCAAACTGATGTGGAATACAGGGTGTAAAAGACAAAGATTCTTAGGAAGTTGTAATTCAACGGTGACAGGGTTAATAATCCTAACTATAAGGAAAGGTCCAATGTATTTCAGGGCAAATTTTTTAGAAGGTTGAAGGGATTTGAGAAATTTGGTAGATAAATAGACCTTGTCTCCTACATGAGAAGGAGGAGGATCAGATCATTTTTTATCTGCTTGTTTTTTGATGGTTGCACGGGCGTCTTTTAGAGACAACTCTACTATAGGCTAAAGATTCTGCAAATTTTCAATCCATTCCTTGAGGGATGGGATATTAGGTTGGTCAGTTGGCAGTTCAGGCATAGGAGTAAGATCTCGTCCATTTATTACTTGAAAAGGAGTGTAGCTGGTGCTGGAATGAATAGAGTTGTTGTAGGCCATCTCAGCAAAAGGTAGTAAGTCAGTCCAATTATCTTGTTGGTAGTTGATGAAGCATCTTAGGTATTGTTCCAAAATGGCGTTCACGTGTTCTGTCAAGCCATTGGTAGCCAAATGGTTCGAAGAGCTGAGTCCCTGGGTGGAGCCAAGGAGGGAAAGAAAAGCTTTCCAAAATTTTGATGTAAACTGCACACCTCGATCAGAAATGATTCCTTTAGGGGAACCATGTAACCGATAAATGTGGAGAAGAAAAAGTTTAGCAAGTGCTTTTGCTGTTGGGATTTTCTGGCAAGGTATGAAATGAGCTTGGCGACAGAAAAGGTCTGTAACAACCCATATTACAGTGTTTCCCACACTGTCAGGTAATTCTACGATAAAGTCCATAGAGATTTCTGTCCAGGGTGCTGAAGGTGAGGCGACGGGTTGTAAAAGTCCAGGGGCTTTTCCTTTTTGTCATTTTGCTGCAGCACGGGTGGGACAGATGGCCACGTAGTTTTCAATGTCTTTTTTGAGGGAGGGCCACCAGAATTGTCTCTTAATTAAGTGTAAGGTTTTTACGAAACCAAAATAATAATCCATAATTAGTAATCTTTGGGAGGCAGGAACATAAACTTTGTTTCCAAGCCAGGGTAGGTCATCTTTCATAGTGCAGAGATTTTTATGGTTCTGGAACCAGTCGTCGTTGTCTAAGGCTTTCTTGAATAATGTGAGGATGTCATTGTCAGTGGAAGGTTGTTGTTTTGCTTTAGACCGTGTGAGTATTTTAGCGTTGGTTGGTAGAGGTTGAAGGATAGGTCGAACAATTTCTGGTTTTTCGCTATTATATTGTGGTTTTCTAGATAATGCATCAGCCAAAAAATTATTTCCTCCTGGTATATATTTAAGAGAAAAATTAAAACGTTTGAAATATTGCGCCCATCTGACTTGTTTTGGGGAAAGTTTCCTGGCAGTTTTAAGAGATTCTAAGTTTTTGTGATCAGTCCAAATCTCAAAAGGATTATCATTGCCTTCTAAGAAATGTCACCAAGTAAGGAGGGCCCATCTGACAGTGAATGCTTCTTTTTCCCAAATGGCCCATCGTTGTTCAGTGTCATTTAATTTCTTTGAGGTGTATGCACATGGTTGTAATTGATTTTGATCATTTAACTGCAATAAAACTGCTCTGACCGCAACGTCGCTGGCATCAGCTTGAATAACAAAAGGCAGTTGAGGGTCGGGATGTTTAAGAATAGGTTCAGCAGAAAAAAGTTGTTTCAGTTTCTCAAAAGCGGCTTGACATTCCATAGTCCAATTTATTGGTTGGCTAGGTTTTACTTTATGATTGCCTTTAGTTTTTAATAGGTTTGTAATAGGTAGAGTGATTTTCGCAAAAGCGGAAATAAATTGGCGGTAAAAGTTGGCAAATCCCAGAAAGCTTTGTAGTTGTTTGCGAGTATGTGGGCGTTCCCAATCAATTACAGTCTTAACCTTTTTTGGATCCATTTCAATGCCTTGGTGTGATATACGATATCCTAAGTAGTCAATAGTGTCTTTGTGGAATTCGCATTTTGGTATTTTGGCATACAGTTTAGCAGCTTGAAGTTTGTGTAGTACAGTTTGTAGTAGTTTGACGTGTTGTTCCTTTGTTTCTGTATAAATTAAAATGTCGTCTAGGTAAACTAGAACTCCCTTGTATAAATGTTCATGTAGCACATTGTTAATTAGCTGCATAAACACAGCTGGGGCTCCTTGAATCCAAAAGGTAGTACCTTAAATTGATAACATCCCAATAGTGTATTAAAAGTGGTTTTCCACTCATCCCCCTTCTTGATGCAAACACGGTAATAAGCTTCACATAAGTCCAATTTTGAAAAGATTTTTCCTTTTGATAACTGAGCAAGCATGTCTTTCATTAGGGGGACGGGGTAGAGATTTGATTCACTAATGCGTTAAGGGATCTGTAAGCAATGCAGAGACGTTGAGATCCATCCTTTTTTTCTTTAAAAAGGACAGGTGCTGCCATTTTTGGGCGGTCTTTCTCAATGAATCCTCTTTCAAGATTTTTATCAATGAATCTTCTAAGTTCTTTTAGTTCAGGAGGTGACATACAGTATATCTTTGGCTCAGGCAGTTTAGAGCCTGGTAGTAATTTGATAGCACAGTCAGTGGGGCGGTGGGGGGGTAGTTCATCACATGCGTTCTTGCTGAATGCTTCTGCCAAATCATGGTATTCCCTTGGGATGCCATTTGTTGGCTCTTCCCACCCCGGTTTTGCCTCCACTTTTTCGCATGGATTTTTCCCATTGTCAACTTCCGGTTTTCTGAATCTTACAGATTCGTTCTGCCAATTTATTTGAGGATTCCACTTCTTTAACCAGGCAAGACCTAGAACTAAAAGCCATTCCATGCCTGGGGCAACAATAAATGTTAGATTTTCTTTATGATCTCCCAAAGTTATTAGAAGGGGTTCGGTAGCCAGTAGAGCTGGTTCCCCCACCGACGTAGACCTATCTAATTGACAAAAAATGACGGGGTTCTTAATTTCCTTAGTCTTATGCCCAGTTTTCCTGCCAAAGTGGGGCTGATTAGTGATTTGGTACATCCAGAATCTATAAATGCGGGGATAGTCATGTTTTGTCCCAATATGGGGATGAAAAGTCTTAAAGAGAAAGTAAGGGGTTTAACTGGACTGTTTACCATCTCCTCATCTTCCGGATCGGTATCAGACCAGTAAAACTTTTCCTTTGCGCTCACTGGAGTTCCATCCTCTCTCTCCTTTGAGGATTGAAACTTGACGGTGGCTCCGGTTCTCATTGCTGTCTCTGGCTTCCGTGATGTGGATACTGCTGGTTTTCCTCCTGTTGGGTTTTCAGCTCTCTTCATTTGGGGTTTTTGTTGCAGCAGTCTGCTGCACGGTGTCCTTCCTTCCCACATCTGAAACACGCATTGGTTCTCAGACAGGATGATGTCTGTGGTTTTTGTCGTTCACCAAAAGTTTGTGCTACTGGTCGCCTCCAAGTTACTTTGGATGCTTGGTAGTTAGATTTGGTGATGTCAATCTCAGTTTCCTTGGCTCTTAGGTACTAGTCAGCTAGACTATTAGGAACTCCCCTCGAGGCGCAGGTGAAATAGAGGTCACCTCTTAGACGTTCTTGGTAATGTACAAGAAGGACATCCTCTGGCCAGCGGACGTGGGATGCAAGCTTGCAGAATTCCTCAGTGTATTCAGCCGCAGATCTGCTTCCCTGTTTAATGACTCTGAGGTGATCACGAGCCTTCCGATTAGCAAGGGGATCTTCAAAACGTCGGCGTAGGGCAATCATGAAATGATTGAAATCTCGCATTTCTGGAGCTTGTGCATTGTAAAGTCCCACATGCGATCTCGAACCGGCTCCGTCCATGACCATGGTCACCACTCTGATTTTTGCCACTTGGCTGGGAATATCTCGACCATACTCCTCCATGAATGATCTGACGCGCGCTAAGAAATGTCCCAGTTGGTTAGGGTCGCCATCAAATCAGACCCCCAGCTTCAGTATTGGATATTGTAGAGGGCCAACCAGCGGCAGAGTGGGAGGGGTCCCTGCCGTGGTGGCCACTGTTGCCGGTGGGGGATCTGCAGCGACGGGAGGGGTAGCTGTCCCCTCATCGACATCTGCCGTTCTCCAGGACCTCCATTCTCGGGGTTGTTCTCTTCCTCTCCCAAGGTTGAGATCTCCTAACGCCTTCACGACCAGTTGACGAATCTGAGTCTGAAGTCTTCTGTCCCGCATTGGATCTGGGAAGGTCTCCTCTGGATCGGAAAGACCTTCCATTTCTCGTTGCCAGTCTGTTCTCTGACTCCCTCGGGGTTTCGTCATCTGGCAGGATCATTTTCCCCAATCGTCCTTTTTTCCCACTCCAAGAGATCATCAGGAAGGTTTCGGTTCTCTGTGTGGAACGGCGCCCGGACCCATGGATGTGAGCATTGGTGGGCCTTCGGACTGTGGTGTTGGTGGTAGCTCTTCCAAGGCCTCGGCTCCCCTTTTCTCTGCACTGGATTCAGACATTGTTGCAAGGTCCCCTCAGTAGAGCGTTGATGCCTCTCCGGGTTGACCAAAATTTTTGCAGAACTTGCTTTATGTCAGGCCCCCCTCTCGTTCTAACTCAAGAAAGTAGAACTCTTGAAACTTGGAATTTCAAACAGGATACTTTTTATTGAGCAGAAGGAATAGGAGGCAAAGTGAAAACAAGTTCTAAAGTTTAACAAAGAAGACAGTAACTTTTAAGATACCCAAAACCCCACCCCGGTCTTGTGATGGCCACT
>JANHFL010002610.1:151206-171348 GCA_032468155.1 Oxyrhabdium leporinum | reverse complement strand
TAAGAGTATTGCTTATAAGCTGTAAACCGCCCCGAGTCTTCGGAATGGGGCGGTATATAAATGTAAAAATAAAAATATAAAATAAACTAAGGCTCCGGCAATCGCCACCACCGCGACAGGCAACAGCTCTTTCATCCCTCTGCTGCGACAGGGCCACAGGGAGCCACAGGAGAGGGGTGAAAGAGCTGGATGGGTTGCATTGTGCCTCTGCGTCATAATGGGCTTTAGGAGGAGGATGGGACCCCACCTCCCCCATTGGGAAGCGTGCAAGTGAAAAAGTTCAATTCCAACTTATGGAGAAACGCAATTGGAACTGGGTTGTGACGATGGCGTGCATGCCCACAGAGAGCACTGTGTGTCACGTCTGGTACGCGTGCCATAGGTTCACCATCACAGCATTATAGTTTCCATAATGTTGTTCAGGCCTGGCATGCATTTTTGAAGACTGAGATCAATTCCTTTCTGAGTATTTACTTATGGACTGTACCATTACATAAATTATATTTTCCTATGGAATTACTTAATAATAAAGATGTTATATTCCACATTGTTTAATTAAACAACTGTATAATTTAATGAAGCAAGCAATCTCTCACAATTTTCTTAAAATATTCTTAAAAATATAGCATTAAAATAATCAGGCATGAATTAAAATCTGATAATGTTCTTGAGAATAGATTAAATAGTTCTGTAATTCTCCAATTAACATCCCTGGTGCAAAATTTATTTAAGAAATATGTATTGCATTAAAATAATAGACTTATGATCTTAGTAAAAATGGATATTCCCTTGGGGTATGTTTTCTGGTATAATACGGATTGTAGCCAAAGCAGATAATTTTCATTTACAAAATGGATCTTTTCAGTATGTCTTAAAGCTCTTTAATCTAAAGTGAACAAAATCACGATTCTCCCAGGAAAGAATATACTGTACATGCACAAGTCACTAGGGTCCACTGTTGTGGCCCTGAAACACAGCAGCATCAGAAGAGAAGTAAGCATTAACATGAAAGCCTATACAATATCATCAAATACCTGTTGGTTTTTAAGATATTGCAAGACTTATTTTAATATTATTCTGCCTATATTTCATAAGCACAGTCTTTATTGTCAGTTTTAACTATGAGCATTAATATTTTGTTATAAATTCTTAGCTTTTTACATACATACCACACACTAACATTTCTATTTTGTAAACCTGAATTCTGGGGCACCTCTTACGAGAAAAGTGGCTAAGACAGCATCTATTCCATAATTTCTCATCATGTTTTCTTAGCACATTATTGCTCATTTGGGTTTCTTTCAGTTATTATATTTAATATATTTAATATTCATTAATGAGAAGCTTACATGCACAGAAAAAAGTGAAATACAATATCCTTTGTTCTATATTTGGATCAAATATTACTCTACCTGGTATATTGTACTTTCTTGTGAATAGCTACCTATCTGAATGGCAAGTTGACTCCTTTCCCATCTAACATATTTTAAGCAGCAATGCTTAAATGAAAAATCTTTATTTTCATTATTTTTTAAACATTTTAGTAGGGGTCTCAGCTTTGCCACATTACTTTTTTCATGAGGTGAGCTGTCCTGAGGAATTGCTACAAGGTTAGGATATCACCAGGAAAATTAACTGTCATGGCCTTTGGATAATCAGCTATGCTGAACTGATTTTTTTTGTATTGGTAAATGTGATGTGAATGTTTAGTATTTTATGATGAAATTTTTATGAGGGAAATCACATGAAAATGAAACAGCTACTGATAACTACAATAAGGATATCATATAGTGTACTTTTGTAAGAGTCAAACTCCATTCATACTGAAGAGTTGATAACAGGTAGTCCTTGACCTACGACCACAATTGAGCCCAAAATTTAGGTTGCTAAGTGAAACATTTGTTAAGCGAGTTTTACCCCATTTTACAACCATTTTTGACAAAGTTATTAAGTGAATCACTGCAGTTAAATTAGTAACAGGGTTGTTAAGTGAACCTGGCTTCCCCATTGACTTTGCTTGTCAGAAGTTCGCAAAAGGGGATCACATGATCCTGGGACACTGCAACCGTCATAAATATGAGTCAGTGGCCAAGTGTCTGAATTTTGATCACATGACCATGGGGATGATGCAAGGGTTGTGTGAAAAATGATCATAAGTCACTTTTTTCAGTGCCGTTGTAACTTTGAATGGTCACTAAGTGAACTCTTGTAAGTTGAGGACTACCTGTAATATGCTAATATGTTAATATTACCTGCTGGGGGTTTTATAGTACAAGGTTTGGATACATCTGGAGGTTGGTTCTTTCTGATTTTAAATAATATTTGTGTGGTTATTACCATCTTAACTCATACATTTTAAAACTTACTGGTATACAATGTCAGTTTTTGTATACCAGCTCATTTGGCTTCCTACGGAATCAACATGTAGGTGGTTTTCTATTTTTGTCCTCAACCCCTTGGGGCAGATATAAACAGAATGAAGAGGAGGAAAAAAATAAAAGCTATAATTACAGAGCGTAAGTGATCCAAGGTTCCACACTGTTGCAAAGTTATATTGTTTTCTCAAACAAGACAGTATCCAGGAAACAGCTGGGCTGACAATTATTGCTTTCTAATTCCAATACAAATTATAAATATGATACTCATTTGGGGCCATCACAATAAACATAAAAACAAGTAGCATTTTGGGAAGGGAATGTATAAAATAACTGGATTTATTGACTTTATAGATTTGGGTGTTGGAAATAACTGTTCTGAACAGGAAACTTTTCAAAGGATCAACTGGATTTGATAGTGCAAGATTTAGAACAAGCACAGTTGCAAACATTGTAACATTTTTTTTAAAAATGGCACCTACATCAGAGTAACTACAGCTACTTAATGGCTATCTTTAAGATTCCACTAAGAAAAAAGACATCTTAAATATCTGTCTTCAAGTACAAAACACTACTAAAACAAAAGAGAACACTCACAGCACATTTATCAAAAGGTGTAGTGATCTGTTTTTTGCAGTTTAATGGGTAAAAAAATCCTCTCTCCCCAAGTTCTCTCCATTTACACACTCCAGTATCTCCAATCTGCATTCTTGGGATGTAAGCTTCCATTAAAAAATAAATAATAATCACAGCCCCTTTCTCCCCCTTCACCACACTCATTTTCTATAATATGGTAATGATATCACCGTAGCAGTAATTACGGGTCATCTTCATTTCTTTCATCTCTGCTGGATCTGATGGCTTCATTCCTTTGACGGAGAAGATTTGGCTCAGGGTACTGTGATTATTTTGTTAAGCATTATTCGAATAGACAGGAGTGAGAGAAATTAATCAATCCAAATGCAATTAGCATCATGTTTAACCCAGTGATGGACGTCTCAAGGTGAAACAGCCAAGGGAGTTTCAGTCATTATTATTCAATCCAGTGGCTCTTATCTAAATTATAATCAAGAGGGTTTTTTATTGGCTTCAAGGAGAGATGTAACTCTTTCCCTACACCAAGTGTCATGGAGATCAAGAGTCAAGGAGGTCAAGCTGGTCTATTTCTTGAAGTAGGAGGTACTCTCAGAATATCCATCTCAATATTCAAGCCAGCTAAAACAAAAATAGCTATTTTCCTATGATCTTAATAAACTTGATCTTAGGAGCAGTATGTATTTAATCTTCACCAGGACTGCATTAGTTAAAAATGCCAGTCACTAGCTATCTTTATGCAATCCATTGCAATATGTAGTTGACAGTTCTATTCTGCACTCAGCGCTCTGGCTTGCCATTTTGGATTTACTGTTATATTTTTGTGAAAGGGGCATGAAGAGAAATAATTTTCAGAAGACAATTATTTAAAAAAAATTAAAATTCTGATTTTTTTTCCCAAGTAGTAGAATCTATACGATGATAGCACAGAATCCCTACACTTTAAAGGTTACTTGGTGGGGTAATAAAATATGTGCAATCAAAAAACTAAGCTCCGAGAACCCCAAGAATGGAACGTGTATTGGTAGGGCTAAGATTAGTATTTCTACAAAATCAGACTGAAAAATAGTAGATACTATATAAGATAATTTTTTTAAATCCCTACATACAGGTACAGTTAGACTATGTATTTTCAAATACTTTTAAAACATTCATAAAATACCATAGTCAATGTTAGCTATCTGTTCTTTTTAGAACTTCAGTATGAATATTACATTTTAAAATTTATTAGCTAGTTGTTCTCACTTCTTATTGAAATTAGGAATTGTTGCCAGATTTCAGCATAAAGATCTGAGGGACTATGGTGGTCAGAAAAACTATGAGCCTGCTATGCCAGGGCTGTCAAACTCCCAGCCTGTGGCCCGGATGCATCACGTGCTGGCCATGCCCACGCCCAGTTTAGCAAAGGGGAAAAAGTTGTGATATGTCACGTGATGATACCGTGATGACACGAGTATGACACTCCTGTGCTATACTAATAAGAAAATTGTAAAAAAAAATAATACTGAATTTTTAAAGTAAAAAATAACAAGCCTTCCATTTAAAAAAAATATTGAATAGAAGAAAAGCAACAATAAGTGGAGTTGAACAAAACAAGAATATATGTTTTCTGGTTATAGTTTACTAGCAAGTTTAATTTCTGAAAGAAAAATGTTTAGGTTTTTAGTATGACCAAGAGGTATGGCTTGATAGTATAATCCCTGTTTTTTTTCATTCTAAATACATGGAGAGGGAAGAGATAGTGCAAGTGAAAAAGCACTTTTTAATAAGTTCTGTATATTTATTAATATTAGCTAATGATTTTTCGCTGTATTACATTACAGTGATCCTAATTAATAGGAATGCAGTATCCAAATGCCTCTGTAAATCAGTAGATAGGTAGATACATGTACGTATATACATACATACATACATACATACATACATACATACATACATACATACATACATACATACATACATTTAAGAAGTAGTGGTTTAATTCTTTCTGCCTGAATTCCAATTATGTTTTAAAGTGTTTTGAATAGTAATACAACCTAGATTTTTTTTAAAAGCAGCAATCTTTATTTAAACCAAGGAAAATAATTTATGTATCAAGCTAACATTGGAAGAATAGAAGAATGGTGTGCTGTTTTCAACAGTGATTTGAGTATAAAAAATGGCAATATAAGCAGAGTGCACGGGAAGGCTCCTTATTTGGGATGATTGACTGGGTAGCAACAAAATTATATTAAGAAAGAACAAATGTAAATATACGTGTGGGGAAGGAAGATCAGTCACTTCAGAGTGACATCTGAGGTTTTGTGGAATTCTGGCTTTTGGATTAACAGAAGCAGTTGCAGTAATGTCTTCAGAAATATATGTATCCAGTGTAGGATGATTGGCATTTGTATATTTATGTGATTTTTGGGAGACTAGAAAACTACCTTGTACTACATCATTGGTCCTTCTAATTTAGTATTGTTTTGCATCTTCTCTTTCAGGTTCCTTTGGAGTTTAGCTAAAAGTACAAATAGTTGACTTGAGAATCTTATCTGCAAGTAACATTCACTATTAGCGTGTGCTTCAATCCTTCTTTAAAACAAAATAATCTACCTTTGTGCATTAAAATCTCTCCTATCTATAGTGACCTTTTAGGGTGACAGCTTTTTACATAAATGGAAGGCATTACTTTCATTACCTCACTAAATCCCATGACTACCAAGTTCTAATGAAATATGGAGCCCATGGTTGCCATATCTAAAAGAAGTTTTTTTTATGAAATATTGGGGGGGGGCAGTGACATTGGAAATCCAATCTTCCACCATGTTCTTTTTTTCACTAAATAGCTTATTGAAGAAACATCCTACCACTACATTTTCTACTTTGGATAGAAGCCAAACCTTATGAGTCTTTATCATTGACGTAACATTTGATTAAAAATGTTACTTAACCTTTAAATTACTACAGATGTAAAGATAGCCCTGAGTTTCTAATGTAATCTCCTCCGTGTTGAAATAAGGAAAATCTTTGTGTAATGAAACCCATATGTCATAGTGAAAGAATGCAAAGTGCTGGCAGAGTGGGCTGCTCTCACAAGAGATTCTGCACCCAATCTTGTTAACCAGGGCTGCTTTTGGTAATCCCTCATCTTCTCACTTGCAAGAAATCAATCTGTACTACTGAATATCTTCCACCAACACTCACAAAATTTACTGCAGGAGGCAGTTTGGGGACTGTGGTAGGAAGGGAGACCAAGACGCAAGGCTAAATACAGGATTGAGGGATTGAAATTCCAAAGAGGATATTATATTAAAATCTGCTCCTTCCTAGCAACTGGTAAATTAAGCTTTCATTTTTGGCTTCTGCCTCTTTTGTCCAATACCTGGTTTGCACTCCATGTAGTCTCTGGCAGAAAATTTAATTCCTGGTTCAAGATTCTCTTGTTATTTATAGTAACTCATAGCTGTCTTGTAGGTAGTCACAGGAAAAAGTGGATTTGTTCAGATATTCAGCTTTATTGTAACCTAGGCCGATTACATCCTAAATTGGTGCTTTCTGTGATCTTCAGTGCTCTCACTTCTCCATATAACTGAGGAGATTAATTTGTAACTGAGCTATTGCAGTTGTATTCATTGTTGATCTTCTATTGTAAGTGATAGATGTACTGCATAGGATAGACTATAAATTTTGTCCTGACATGGCAATTCATGTTTATGCTGCTTAGATTCTATGGTTCCCTGTTAATACTGTGAAATCGGTACTAGATCCAATTGTCAGTGGGCAAGTCCCTGAGATTAAGCATATTTGAACAACGTACCTATGGTTTCTTGTACAATTCTGCTAGCTATTCATTTAGAAATTCACTACTGTGCATTAAGTGGCTTCCCTCATTTCCATGGATAGTGAGTGATGACAATTATTAGTATAAGTTTCCCTGACAGCAATTGCATCTAGGATGTGGGCAGCTGGTTCTGTATCGTCTTGCTTTTTTTTCATTGAAATGACTATGGGATGTCTTAAATTAAAATTTCTAATAAGATTTAAGGAGCATTGAACTGGAATAATATGAAACAAGAAGGCATGTCCACTAGGGACAATTTTTTGTCCCTCTTATATTCATAGACTGGCGAGTGGCAACTAAGGAATGACTGAGACACTGGGACAGAACAGTTTGCATCTATAATTTCCTCTTGCCACCAACAATATATTGTTGGTAGCAAGAGGAAATTATAGATACCTTCTTGTCTGTAACAATATCTGTTTTGATATCAACAAAATAGAGATAAGCACAGCTACAAAAGTAGGTAGAAAAATTTTCAGATTTTTTTCTACACAATTTGGATGGCTTTGATGAATGTGAAAGGGTTATTTGATAGCTGCAAGTATCTTCTCTTGATTTTGTTTCATATGTTTTAAAATTTAAAGCTTAGTTGACTCCGTGTGTATTGAGAAGAGGAATACAGAATAGCAGAAGGCTGTCTTCCTTCTAATGGGATTTTGTAGCAGCATGTGTGAGTTTGTTTCAGAAGTCAGAAATGAACAGATGTTGGTATAAATTACCTCTGTGTCTGATGTCTTGCAAATTAAAAGCGCGGTTGGCATCACTAAACAATTTCACCAGGTGGGGGGGAGGACGAGCGAGTGGTGATTATTGTAGCAGGTCGGGTAAGAATCTTTAAGCTGCAGCGGAGCAGGATAGCAAGGATAAAGGAATGAAGAATAAAATGAGAGGTCTGTGAATTAATCAGAAATGTTAACATCTCCGATGACAAGTGAACAGGAGGGCACGTGTTCTGGAGCAGCCCCCAACTCACAGTAATTTTAGTTGGATGCAGTGCTAGTCAATGCTTGCAGCTTGATTTATAAGGTGCAGCCCTCTTCAGGGGCGCATAGTTGTCACACATTCGTATATCTCCTATATGGGACTGGTGCTCTGAAAAACTTCCATTCCATCAGCAGATAATGCTTCAGGTTGACATTACTTGAACAAAACAGGGTGTGGGATTTAATTTAAACTGGGTTTTTTTTCAGATTTCCTGAGACTGTGTTTAAACTTAGCTTGTTCTTCCTTTACAGAAAGAAAAAAATGATTATAGAACATGAGTATCTTCTACATTTTAAATACTTGAGTTAAGAACACCACATGAACACCACCATAAAATTTTGAAATGAATGGCAATTCAATGATCCCAAAGCTAGTTTAGATAACCAATTTCATGTAGTGAAATTTATATTAAATATGGTTTGAGGTTTCCTGATTCTGGGCATACCTGATTCTCGTCTTTTCTTTCTTCCCCTGTCCATTTTAGTCTTGAGTTTTAATCATACCCTGCAGCAGTCTAAAGCTTTAGCAGCATGGAATCAGATATGAAAAGACATTCATATGGCCACATTTGAGCTACATTCATCTCATTTCAACAATAGTCCTGTCAATTGAACTTGAGCTATGATTCTAGATCTGTCAGATCCTAGGCTTATACTTTTAAGAAGGAAAAAATGTGTCACCACAGAATTTGGGATGGAATCCTTATGAGTAAAAATTTTAAAAAGTGAGGTATGATAGTGGTTTGGGGAAGAAAGGAAGTGTTAGCATTATCTTTATTTCTAAGAAGTCCTCATAAGCCCTACTAAGAAATAACAACTTAGGAAAAGCACTTAGAGCATGGCTAAATTCTTTCCAACCCCTTTACTAGGTAACAGTCATGGGAGATGCCTGTATTTTTATCTGTGTAATAAAGTACTGTATTATGTCTCTGTGTTTGTTTCTGTTTTCCTCTTGAGTTGGATTTGTGTGACTCTGTGCATTTGTGAGCATGTATGTACCATAAAGCATATAGCACATTACATAAGCTTTTTTCTGGATTATGTGACAAGGAGGGAAGGCAATTTAGAATGGAGTAATCAGTAATATTCTGAGCTGCTGCCTGTCCCAAAGGAATATGTTGTGGGAATTTTTCTAGAATGTTTTTCTCTGCAACCCTCAGCAGATCTGGCCCAGTTTTAAACTAATTATTTCAATTGCCAGTTTCTCCCATCATAGCAAAATTAGTCACATTCTGTTCATGTTTTGAAGAGTTATTCTAATGCACTGGTTGGGTATGTGAGAAAGATATCAGTATAAATAGATAGTGTTGAGAAATAATGTCCTAAATATTTATAAGACTTGGAATCAGACCAACATGCTTGACCAATTATCAAATAAGTTTCTACTGCTTATAAATATTTGGTTCTATCCTATATGAAAACAATAATGTCGTGCTTATGAGCTTTCCTTCATCTGGTTCCAGTTCTTTGAAATAGACTCCCACCAGCGTTACATTTGGAATGGGATGACTTATTTTTTAAAAAATACTAAAAAATTAATTTTTGTGGCCCCTTGTAAGTTGTGTAAAGAAATACGTTTTTAACTATTTGTTTGAATGTATAGAAGTTAATAATAGACCTTCTAATTTCGAGCCTTATAACTGATTGTAATATTTTAATAAATCAATAGTTTATTGTATGCCTATAGATTATTTATAATAATATAATAAATAAAGCCGTACAGTACTCATCTGCATAGAATTCAGAGGCACCACATTTCATTGTTATCTCAACTTTATGTTTTCTGTGATACTACTGAATGATAGTCAGAATCTACTGTTGGTAATTCTGAACATTTTCTGATAGTTGGTTCCCACAAAATGAATATGAATCTCTTAAACTTTAAGTAGACTTATAAATGGATTCTTTTATAATTCTGCAAAAATAATCAAAATCATATATGTCACAGATATCTAGCCTAATTCTTAATCCTCCAAGCAAAATTCTTCTAGCTCACCTGGATTTGAGTTTTGAAATGGGATCAAAGCCATTTTTTAAGATTCCTATCCATATGTGTGCAAGAAAGAAAAGAAATATAGTGATGCTTAATTTATGTCTGAACATATTAAATTCCTGTCTCCTGTTACAAAGTATTTTTTACTAATGGAATTTGCTTTTTAAGTTCCAAATTTTTTCACTAGCCAAAATGTTTGCCTATCAAGCTTTATAGCAAACCAGACACATTTAATAATACTGTTGTCTTTGGCCATCAATCTGATTCTCCAAGATATTTATGTTCTTTAGATTTTAACAAGAATGCATACTCAAGATGATATAACACAAGCTTGGATTGGACATAATGCAGCAAATCTGTGATCTAGGATTACATGCATGATCCTTGTACTCATCAGCTCTCTAAACCTCTCTTTAAATGAAATTCTTTCATTTTCTGAAAATGCCGTTGGGGCCTGTGTGGAGCCCAAAGCCATTCTTGAAAACAAAGATATGTTAACACTTGCAGTATGTCAGCTTCATATTCATTTATATATGTTGAAGGGAGTAGGGACAGGCAGCAGGGGAGATATTCACAAGAACGTTGATATCATGGGTTTATGTTGCCTACCCTCGCAATAAACCATATCTTGACATTTGGTTTGCAAAGAATGGGTAAATTCCCATTCATTTAAGCAAGGTGTGGCAAATCTTTCCTTCCCCACATTCAGTTAGATTGCCAATGCTTATATCTCAAGAATCTGAGCATGCAGGAGAATCCCTAATGCCTTAAAATGCAAGCACATATACATACCAGTGCTGACCCACAGATCTTTCTTTTGCTCACAGAGAGAGAGAAACAGTTAAGTGTTTTTGTAATATTAGCCTTTGGAAAGGAAGGAGTTTTGACCAAACAAAACCAGTAAGATATTATCCAGCCCCTCTCCTCTTATTTAAAAAGGTTTGGTCTTCATGCAAAAGAGATAGCTGGGAGATGTGAAAGAAAGCAGTTCACCTGGGAGGGGACCAAGGAGAAAGAATACTTAAAGAAATATCATTGAAAATTTAAGGAACCTAGAACTTGGAAGCACCTTCCTGAATTAGTTTCCAAAAGAATTAGAAATGAGCAAGAGTAAAGGAGGGGAGAGGTGCCATCCACTTCTGTGATGATTTAATTTGCTGCAGAATGCATATGCCCTGTATGACAAATTGCATTGTTTCCATTGTAAATCATGTAATTTGAATCATAATAAATGAATACTACCACTCCATTTTTATGGACAAACTTTTATGGACCTTCAACCTGATTGCAATAACTAGTACTGTAGATGTCTTGGAAGAGAGTACTAGCTTGAGGCCTGATAGGACAGCTTCGCAAGCCAACATATTGTTGCTTGCGTTCTACCAACTAGAAGTTATATATAAAACCAGTCCTGGATGTTTTTATTTGTCAATTAATAAGGTTCTTGAAGTCATTAAAAATGAAGCTTTGATGTCATTGAAAGTAACATGAAAAACATATATAGCTACAGTAAGACCACAGTCTAAGATCATGTTCCCCAAATAATAATGAGCTGCTCATGAAAAGTCCAGAAGCAACAGATGAATGCCATCATCCTGTACTTAATTATAGTTATTAAGTGACTTAATAACTATTTCATGCTTTTTTTCTGGGAACTCATTTAAGTAGCCATAAAAGCTAACCATCACCCTTAACAATGGCTAGTCAGATTCTTTTCACCAGAGACCTCCATAAATTGAATTCCTCAGACTTTTGGCATAGTAGTAATCCTAATATAAAATATATCAAATCACTATCTTAATGTGGTAAGGAAGAAAAAAAGCAGAAGTGTTTTCTCTCAGATCAAATGAGTATTTTTTTAATAGGCAAGCAATAAAATCTTGGAATTCACAGATCATTATTTTTTTTGCAGGAAAGTACTATAGCTAGGTAAAACTCTGTAATGCTTTTAATGGAGATTGATAATAAGGACAAGCATATATACTTTGCCTTGCTGGAAATGACAGTACAATGTGAGGCTAAAGTAGAGCAAAGCTATAAACTCTACTTTAATACACCATACATAGATGTACTACTTTGAGAGAATTTGAAACTCCATTATGATATAATAACATGTAGGGACTATCACTACTATGGGAGAACAGAAATGCTGTCTCATTTATGTTTAAGGTCATAAATATACAGGGACAAGTAATCTTGAAATAGAGGGAGACGAAGGGGGGTTGTGGGGTTATACTTGCAGAAAGAGATGCCCTAAGAAGGAGCAATGGCATTCTAGATTATACTGTCTGTAGATAAATATAGTAGAAAAATTGAAAGGGAGCTCTTGAGAATAACTACTATGAAAATAAAGTGAGTGTTTATAAGATAAAATGAGACAGTTTATGGACATTATTGATATTTTCAATATTGGCTGCTATTTCTAGACTTTGGAGGAGCTAAAGTGTGATATTTGTTTTCTTTATGTGAAATATTTTTATCCTGTTTTTAATCATTTAAATTAATTCTATAAGTGGAAATTATTGGAAATTATCCAGTTCTGATGCTATACGTTAAACTGTTTTGTCTTTCTTTCTTTGTGATTTCAGCCAGAGAAATGACTAGAGGGAAATTCCTGAACATCCTGGAGAAACCCAAAAAGTAACTGAATGTGTACTACACTTAAAAAAAGCAGCAGCACCTTGTTATTTCAGAACTTCTAGAATTGTCCATATAAGCTGAAATGAAAGGACCAAATGTACCAAAATGTTCATTGTTTCACCTTTCTTTTGAGGATAACTGTTCTGGACTACTTCAGCATTGACCAGCATCAGTTCTCTTAATCTCCTGGCTGCAGCTGATCCTGCCCTATTTACCTTAATGAAAAGAGAAGGACTCGTTTACTCATGGTTGCTGCACACAACTATAACAATATGCATCTTGTGATAATATCTTTGTCCCAGAGCAGTACACAAGCATGGCACTTCCGTATGTATGTCCATCCCGCATCATTACAAGACAAGCACTTTATAATACCCACTACTGGACAAATGCATAATTTGAGATGAAAACTGACTAGTGTTCTTTAATATAGATAATCCTAATTTTATAACTGTAGAAGTTAGCAATTTATATTGATTTTTATTAGGTACAAAGGCTGCAGAAAAGATAAGGATTGTATCATTCTTGCATGTTCGTGTAATTTTAGATATAGGATGGGATGCTAGGTTACATTCCATCAAATTTCTGTTTGGTTGATTTTAAACTACCTAGATGTGACTGCAGTGGAAGTGTGAAGAAAAAACTAAAGAAGATAATAAGGGGGAAAAAACACTTGTATGAAGAAAACATGTGTCCTGTGCTCAGCATAATCATTTACTCTTTAATTCAGTTTCAGATCTCTTAAAAGATGTCTAAAAGCAAAATAAATTCTCAGTCATATCAGAATTGTCCCAAAAGCAAATAATATCTTCTTAGGCTACCCATTTTGTATTATATTAATAGCTCTAGAAAATATACCTTCAAAATGGATTTCTCTTTTGGGTACACATAAAAGATGTTTTGTACAGTATATAGAGGTAACAAATTATATATTGAAAAGCCATGGTTTCTCATTAAGTCTCCTTCTTCTCCAGAAATACTTTTAAAATAGCTGGCTGGCAAGACACCAGGTCAAGGTCTTTTCCTTGCATTGGTCTCTCTACAATAAAGCACTGAATAGAGTTTCCCTGATCCTGGTACTTAGATTTGTGAGGTATGGTGACTTGGAAATATTGGAGTTTAAAGTGTCAAATTAAGGAAAGTTGTGCTAGTTACATTTGGGGAATTACCAAGCTAAAGTTAAGCACTTTTACATCCCATTAAAGTGATATTACAGTATCTCCCCCATTGTGGAATAAACAGAATTAAGAAAGGCCTAATTTTGGATTTGGGCCTGCAAATGTTTTAATAAAACCCTTTTTCTCTGTGTAAAAAACAAGAATGTAATATTGGATTGTATATCAAAAGTTTGATTTTTAAAAAAAGTTGACATCCCAACAAATCTTTGAAGTTTTCAACATGCAGCTGTATACTGTTCAATTTACTGTAGCAGTAATGCAACTTTGGAAATGTAAGAATTCAATATAAGCAAGAAAACAGTACGCAAAAATATACTGTAAATGATGGCCATTTTCTGTGTTCTGGTAGTTTGTAAATTACATGAGTAAGATATTTCTCATCTACAGCAAATCAGCCATATTTTGATTTTAAATTATTATATATACTGAATTTTTTCTAGAACAGAAGTTCTAGATTAGAACATTCTAATCACATACCATACATCAAATGGCAACTCACAAAGTTTGCTCTGTCAGGACGTTATATTTGCAGGCCTAAGTTTCAGATGCGAAAATATTAAATCCGTGCCAATGATGGCAAAACTATAAATGATGATGAACAGCTAGCAAAAAAAATATTAGGAGCAGGAAAAAATGTGCTTACTACTCAGAGAAAAAGTTTGTTTTTCAGCGGTAACCTAATATTTATATTTCTGTTTAGGAATACTGAAATTGTTACCTTTTTTGTTTGTGGGTTTTAATATATAGTAACTCAAAAGTTGCGCATTTTGAAATATCCTAATGATTGAAGGATGGGGGAGAGGTAGATTTTAAATCTCACATTAATAACAAAGTGGTTGTCTTTTGCTGTATTTATAGTCTGTCAAAAATATATTTGGAGCCTTGGTTATAGACAACTTATAGATAAGATCCCTACTGCCAGGATCTGATTAGTTAACCCCTTTTACATTTGAAAACATTTCTTTTTATTCTAAAAATTTGTAATTCTGAACATATACCAAATTATTGGTATATGCTTTAAGTAGAGATATTTATATTTTTAATGCATAGATATGTTAAATATTTAGTAAAAGTGCCCTACATCAGTAATTTGTATGTTACAATTTTGTGCTTTTGATAGTAAATAAAAAGTTACATTTTTAAAACATTCCTGTGAAATCTAGACTGTTGAATCATAATTCCTAGATACAAGTAAATGGCAGACTGACATTTCTGTTCGATTTGATGGGAGTTATTCTCAAGCAAGTATTCATACATTTTTATCTGATTATTAATAGGAGGCATCTTGCTGGTTTGTGTAAGGTTTGCTACAGTCAGGTTAAAATATCTTCATTCTTTTAACAGAAAAATACAACCATCTCAAAAAGCTGTCTACTAATGCTTTTATTTGCATTTCAGGTACATGAAATATATTTTATGGTTCAATATTTTTTTAAAAAATAATAAAGCTTTGAAAGCAGAAATGAAAAAAGAATAAAACTCAATCCTACTGAAATTTGAATCCATTGGCTCCATTGGTATGCACACTTCTTTCTGATTTAACTCCAGTAACTCAGTATCCTTGGTTCAGGTAAGCATTTATAAGTGAAACTGCAAAGAGAGGTATTATGAAGTAAAATACAATTATTTTAACTTTAAACTTAAAATACTCCTTATGAACAATCCAAAAACTAATTTTTGGAGTAGTGGCTCCACAACATAGAAGAAGATACAATTCAAAGTATAGTAAATAAACATCACCTGAGTTGAGACTTGAAATAAAAATTAGCTACTTCATAGAAAGTATTTCTCTTCTTCAAATCTGTAGTATATCATTTAATAATCTCTACAGTTCTTGGATGCTTGCATTTAGCCCCAATTTTTTTTGTTTTGCATCTTAACATTCAGATGTATTTTATACTTAATTGATTGCTTTCGTAATCCTCAAAAGAACTCATTTGTTTCAATTGAGGCTTTTTTAAAAATAAAATTACTGACAATCATTTAGGGTATTTAAATAGTTGTACAAGGAATTCTCCTTCGGGATGACTTCCGTTCCCGTGGCCCACAATGAAAATATAGCTTTGTTATATCACATAGAGAAGGGGGAAATATCTTATTAATTAGCAATTAATTCTAATTTTAAATATTCAGTAATCATAGTTGTGCAGTGTCACCAAAGGACAAAGTTAATTGAAAGCTTTTGCTTCGCAATTCCATTCTTTAACAAGCTTAGAGAATAAGAGACGTTTGACAAAAGAAATGTATTGCCTTCAAATATATCCTGTTTATCCACGTAAATTTTTAGTAGTATGTAATGTTGGTAATCACTGTGTTAGAGCTGAAAATACAGAACATGGCAGACATTTGTCTCAAAGTTTTTAGTACATCTTCTCTTTCTCTCAGCTGATCCCAAAGAAAAACGGATGACAACTGACTGTAAATAACTTGTTCCCTACCATTCCTTTTGTTTTGTTTTGGGTTATTTTATTTAACATGCACATAAGATCTTGTGGCAAATTGATGCAGAAATGCTAACTGAAGCTTCTCAGTTCTGTTTCTACTAATATTACTAAACATCATGGCTGTATGTCTGGAAGTTGAGTCACAGCAAGTAGACTTGTTTTCTTTTTTGGTTTGAAACATTTTGCTAATTATCCAAGTAGCTTCTTTAGTCTGTGTTCAGGATAAGCAGCAAAACATTCAAACGGGGAAAAAAGAAGTCTACTTGGGGGACTGAGAATATTCATCAACACCATTCCAGGATAAATATCTCTAACACGAGAGAAGATCAATTTGTATCATGTCTTTGTTGTGAGAAAACAGAAAAACATATTGTAAATAAAATCAGAAAAATACATATAAAAATTCCTAAGTAGCTTAAGAAATCTGTGCCACTATTTTCTAAGCTAGTTAAAATACCATTGGAATAAGTATGGCATGAATGGAAATAAGAGTGATTTTTCAATCTTGGCAACTTTAAAATGTGGATTTCAGACTTTCTCATGCTGTCTGGGGAGTTCTGAGACTTGAAGTCCATGCAACTTCCAGTTGCCAAGATTGAAAAACACTGCTATAATGCAAAGTTATAGGAGTTTCTGGTCCTCCAAATCGTTTCTAAATGGATATTATAATTTAAAATGATTATAAATCTGAAATAATTATGAAATCCAATTTTTATGTATTCACATAGACCATTTTTTAATTATTGAATTTTATATCTTTCTTGGAAATTTTAGCATCTAAAAATCCCAGGCAGCTAATGTTGCAGATTAAAAACAAGATAATTGTGTAACATTATTGTACCACAATTGAGGTTTGTGCCTTACAGGATTGCCCATTTTAAAATAATCCAGAGTAATAATTGTTTCATCAGTTTATTTTTATGTTTTGTTTATTCTCCCCCCAACCCTAATCTCTCTTCCAAAATAAACTCTAAATATACTTTCTCACATAGTAATAAATTTGAAATAATGCAGAAATCTTATTTTTGCTGGAAAAGTCTGACAATGATACTCCGTTGTATTTGTGTTAATGTCTAACTATTTTAATGTCTATTTTCAACCTTCAAAGCAATTATCCTTACCACATTTTTGTTACTTATTTCGCACTCTAATAACTACTGAGAGTACATAACTAGGTATCTGATAAAGTAAACTGGAATCTACAAAAGTTGATGTAAAAATGATAAAATCTCTGACATGCTTTAAGATCTTAGGTTTTGCATGCATACAACAGACTAATACAGCTGTCTTCACAACATATTCAGAAGATTATGACTCAATTCAATAGTCCATCGTTGTGTACAATTCTCATAAAGTGTCTATTTGGCTCCTATTTTTGCATAGTTTTCAAAAAAGATCGTTTATTGAACAAGATTTCAAAAACAAGACCATTTATTGAACAAGTGACACTAAAAACACAACTTTTGTAGGACAATATGAGCAATATTGATTCAACTTTATAAATTGTGTAATTTCTTTTTAGAAGCAGCACTTTTCTGTCAGGGTCATCCTATACAACTTCCTGATATTTTGTCATTATTAATACTTCAGATGAAATGTATAATTCTATTTGCAGATAACATAAGTATTTGGACTAGAAAAAATAGTTAAGTCCATCTTGCAGCCATCCTGCTTACAATATTAGCTTCTTTGTCACCCATGACAATTCAGTTAAACATCAGCCTTTGTAGTAAATCCATTAAAAGCAGTTATCTTTTGTAAAACGATATCATGATTGTGTCTTGAATTCAAAATACAGTATGGTAAAATACTTAGCAATTTGAGTCAAAATTTAAAAAAGTCTGCATCATTAAACAGAAGACAATGGAAATTGATTGAATTGGTGGTATATCGCTTGAGTTTCAAAACACAAAACCTCGATTTTTGTGTAAAAATTCCTCTGTAACTTAGCCATTCTATAGTTCCCAGCTCATAAGTGTCCATCCTTGTGGACTACCACATTTCTATGTGTTCTAATTGTTTTCTAACAAACATGAACTTATCTAAGAAACAGATATGCAGAGTTGCCCTTCTAGCAGAAGTTGTGTGGCATTGTAATATTCCAGACTCAACGACTTATTCACAGAAGTAAGCCTTAGTCCAAATCCCAGTAAAACATGTATGGTAAAATGAAAGCAAGAGAAGAGAAAGAAGCAAAGCAGCAATAAAACAATTGCAAGGGATGAAAAATGTGGACTGATGGCTGAAGAGTGGGGGATGAATGGGAAGGGTCAAGGACCAACTTTACCCTGGCAATAGCAAATTGATGTCTGGCATGCTGGCATGTGTCCCTCTGCATTGTTGTGGTCAAGGGGTTCTTCCTCACTGCCTGTTCACTCTTTTTTTTTAAATGTTGTGTTGTATTTATACTACGGACCATGCTGGCAGTTGCTTGTTAGGGGAATTTTCCCTGAAGTTGGACCCATGGTAAGAGCCGTGTGAAGCGGAAGACAATTAGGGGCTTATTAGTGTCCTGGGCTGACATGTAACTTGTGTTGCTGGGACTTACCAAAACAGTGAGAGTCTTATGGGCAAGCTCCAGCCGAGAAAAGACTGAGGGATTGTCTCACCTAATTAGAGGGAATGGGCCTCTTTATGTTTGTGATTCGGTATGGTTGTCTGATCGCTTTTCTCTGGCTGCTGGCTCAGACCAAGCTGGAAGTGTGCTAATTAGAAGAGAAATTGACGTAGTGATCCTGTCAGCTCTTGTTACCGGCAGGGACAAAGCAGAATATTATTCTAAAGCAATGTTTTGTAAGTGTCCCCCTTCCAGCTCTCATTAGGAGAAGGACTGGTGGATGGGGAGGGGAATCTTCCTTCATGGACTGGCTAATGGAACATAAGCACTTTTATGGTGCTAATTAACAGGCTCATGGAAAAGCTTCAACCAACACTGGTAACCATTGTGTCCTGTAACTCTGAAACCTCAACTGTCTTCTGAGAGGAGCAAACTGGTCATATGAGGGAAAGGGAATGCTCCAGAGAAAACAGGCTGTGAAATCTCTTTCGTGAAGAGGCAAAACCATTCATTATGTCATTTAAAAGCAGGATTGTGCAATTCTCCCAAAGTCAGAATTCCTAGTCAAGTTTGCCAAATGAACGATCACCTTCAAGTTTTTCCCAGAAAAACAAGTACTAGAGGCTTCTTAAATCTCCAAAAGGCCATTGATCTGGTGTTCCCAAGGTGCATTTGCAAAAGGCAACTGGACTTCGTTTTTCCTTGAAGATGTTTTGCTTCTCATCCAAGAAGCTCCTTCAGTTTAATCCAGTTGCTTTTTGAAAAAGCACCTTTGGGACGACCATGATCTGGATGATTGAGGATCTCCATAGACATTGATCTGGTGGCCAAGCTAGACTGAAGATACAGAGCAGGCCTGTTATGCAATTTGAGTCCTGAAGAATTAGCGCACTGAATTCCAGTTTCTTCATGGTACATACAAGTAATCTCCTTACAAACATCTCCTTCAAAATCATGAAATGGCCTGAATTTAACCTAATATACTGCAGATGGAAATAGGCAAGAAACTTAACCTTCACATGCTACTGCTTTCATTGTTGACAACTGGATCTAGGAAAACTGACAGCAGACAAAAATATTTTTAAAGTTTTGATCATTTCAAGATATTTTGCCAATTTTAGCTGTACAAATCAGAGTAGGTGGGATGTTGATGCCTCAAATTGGGCCTTAGGTCCATGAGTTGCATATTCCTGCAAAATACAGTAGATTCCTATGATCCTACTTTCAAAATTATTCCACTACACAAGCTCTCCTGGTATTGCCTTTATCTTCTATTTCTTCCTTATTAAGAGTTTGATCTATGAATCAAACTTCCTAGCATCCCAACGTAGACAAAACACTAGCATTTTTTAAAAAAATTTACATTAGCTCTGGGCTTGTTCCCAACCTTAATGAAGATTCTGTTGCCCCAAGTTACTATTTTCTGTGGATTCCATCTGATGCAGCATTTTTATTCTTTCCAGTTAAATGGAATCTTTGACATGGCAACAGGTCAGCCAATGGGGACTGTTTGGAAACTGAAACATAGTATTTGTTTGTATGGGGCCATAAGAGA
>JANHFL010002610.1:120848-131707 GCA_032468155.1 Oxyrhabdium leporinum | reverse complement strand
GGAGGAGGGGGGGGAGTCGCCTGGAGGACCACATGACAAGCCTCTTCTGTAAACTCTGTCAAGAAATGTACTTGGATGCAGGGAGGAGTTCTTACCTTATAAGGCTGCCATATCTGGACTGCAAACCTCTTATGCGCCTTTAGAGTTTACACTCTCAAACTACCTTAGAAACAAAACATTTCCTGTTCTGATCTCCAATCCTGACGTTACCGTCTCGACGTTTCCAGCCCAGCCTTTTAAACCACCTCTCTAGCACAGCAATAGCCAGCTAACCGGCCGCCGAGCCTCCTGCCGCTTCCCTCCAGCAAGATGGGGAGGTTCCCCTTCCTATTTTCCAGCAAATTATTAATTGATGCTTTGCATTTGCCTTAAATGCTGCCAATCCGAGGGGCTCCGTGTTTGCGGTTAACCTGCGCCGAAACCGAAACTCGACTTGTAGCGGGTGGAGGCGAGCTCAGGGAGGCGACCTCAGCCGCGGAGCGGCAGTAATTATTCCCCAGACAAATCTCTGCCGATCCAGAAGACCAAGGAAATCGCAGCCCATATTGCACGGCCTACCATCCCCACCCGTAAGGATAATTTGAGACTCAAATCCCAGCAAAGACCTGCTACAAATTGCTGCAAATTAAGCTGATTTCGCCCGAATGAGGGATTTTCTGCTGCAGATCAAGCCTTCCTGAGAGTTGATGAGGCGGGGAGATTAGGGAAAGGGCTGAATTCAAAGGGGCAGGACGAGGCAGGTGGCTGAGTGGGGGGATCAAAGGGAAAGCAGAGACGGAAAGACGGCAGATTGGCCTAGCAGTGAAAGTCCTGGAGCATTAGCATTTGATTCTTACTTTAATGACATTTTAGTCCATTATCAAATTTATGATTAGCCTAAACAAAAATAGAAGGGATGCAGAGAAGACTTGGACATTGGGGTTATTTTTATTTTATTTTGTTTTATTATGAAATCTTTCTCACTTTGCCAGTTGGTGCCCTTTTAAAGGAAAGATCAAGTGAACCAATTCCCTCAAACATCTGCATCTTGAGTTTATTGACCCTTTGTCAAGAGAGATCTCTGTGCTAGCCCGGACACAGGCACCTAAGCCTGCTGCAGTTTTCATTTATAGGAATGCAGCTCTTAAAAGTAAACATGGTATTATTGGAATTATTTTGTGTGAGAGACTGTAAACTAAGCCTCTTCTTCTCTTTTGTATCTTTCCTGCAATAAACTCATTTTTTCCTCTACTCTCAATAATTATTTTTTTAAACTCAAAGTTGATGGTTGAACTATGTTTTGTTCCACAGAGTATTCTTTTATTTGCAAAATTATCTCACTGTTCCATGCATTTTTTTTATTTGAAAAACTTCAATCAAGTTTCTTGACCAGAAATAACATGATAAAAGTAATTAGCAGGTTTCACGGTTTTATTTTTTCTATTCAATAGTGTCTGATCCCCAGAGATTGCTTGGATAAGTCCCTGTAGTTTTCTTTGCAAGTTTTTTTTTTCAGAAATGGTTTCCTTCCTATGATTGAGAGAGAATGACTAGCCCAAGATCACCCAGGTGGCTTTGTATTTAAGATGAGGCTAGAACTCACAGTCCCCCAGTTTCTAGCCTCATGCCTTAGTCACTACATCAAATTGGCCCTCACTTATTAAATAATCATGTCTTTATCATACCGGGATCAGTATTATTCTACCTTAGAAAGTTATGGCTGTTCCAACAGACTAAAAACCAATTATTTTGTAACCGCAGTTAATTCAGTTATATCCCCAATTCCTAATAAAGACATTATTTTATGTCTTTATCAGGAATAAAATCACTACTTTACTGAAAGGTCAAATACAGGGAGTTTACAAGAATAAGACAAGAATTTAGCCAAAGGATCAAATAGGCAATAAAGGAAACCATTTATTTTTTATTCTGCCCCATCTCAACTGTATCCTTTACTTTTCATCTGTTTTAAGAGGGATGCATGTTGCAGCTATTTGCAATTGCACCATTAAATATTTTATGTGTGCATGTTAAAGTTAAAAAGATATATGTACTGAGAGTCACTATGAATGTAATCAACTTGATTTAATACTAATAGGAAACAGTAAATGGAATTTATGACTTTAAAATAAGTGATTTTTTAAAAACACAAGTACTTTGTGCATAATGGGAAAAAATCTCAATCTGAAGAGTTTATTAGAGTCTAATCCCTCATCAACAAACGAAACCAGGGCTGCCCACCCAATAATCCGAACTGCCATTAAAATATTAAAAATAAATCTAATCGTCTCTTTATCCAAAATAAGCAACTTTTATATGGAGAGAAAATGTCTAACCCTTTTGGAAGGGAATTATTCCTAGTGTTGCAAATGAAATTCAGTCAGGAAATTGAAGCTGCATTTCAAATCAGATGAAGCAGTATAGTAAGAGATAAAATATAATATGACAAATTAAAAATATTCATTTAAACACACTAAATTTCCTCTAAAAATTGTAGTGTTGCAAAAGAGACTCCACTAAGATTCTTACTCTCTGCTTGTTCAAGGCTGACCTGTTCAGATTTAGAATGTAAAAGGCGTGGATAGGATATTGAAAAAAGGTTATCCAAACCTATGAATGATTCTTATCTTCTGAAATTCTATTCTTACATATTGCACGGTATTTTCTTCATTGTTGGCATATCTTCACTATTGACAGTCCCTGGGAAAATCAAAAGGAGTGAATGAGCTTTGATGATCCTTGAGTGATTAGAGATTTGCCCTTCAAACTCAGTTTAGATTTTGTTTAGGATTGTACTAATTGGGTGGCCTTACAGGGAAATCTTAGGTCAGGTTTTTTTCTACATCTGTTGCAATACTGTGCTATAATTGGCAGTAGTTCTTCCTACTCTTAGGTTTTGGGTTTTTTCATGTTTCAACAGTGGAAATTACTTTAGATCCAATTGTTCAAGTGAACCTGGCAAAGCAGATGCTTTACCTCTGAGTTATGCCTCTATTCTTCCATCTCAGTTTCTCTTTGATAGTAGAGACTTAATAATAGCAGAGGTTTTTATTTGTGATCTCATATTAGTGTTTTTCCTGAAATGTGTAGGACATCCAGGTTTCTGACACTGAAGTAGGCTGTTCTTTTTCTTGCTGACAGTGATGATGTAGCACTTAGCTGGTCTTGATTTTCTCTCCTAACTTTATATGGCTGGACCTCTTTCCTTAAGGAATCATAGTACTACCTTTCCAGTTTTTAAAGTTTTTCTTTTATTTTGTACAATTCCTCACCAAATCAAAGCAGCACAGAAAATAGTTGTGAGTTCTAAATTGTCTTTCATCTCTGAATTCTAGATGGCTAATAAGAAAATCTAAACCTTAGCAAAACTAATACAGTAATTTTGTTATCTATATTAAAATATTTTATTTTATTCTTAAAATCTTTCATGATAATTAAATTGCCAGTAAGTTTTAGTCATTATTTAACAGAGCATGAGAATTTGAGGAAAAACATCTGTCTACATTTGCTTGTGGTACCACTTTTTATGAGAGATTTGTTTACAACCTTTTGCAGTTCTTCTCAAAACTACATGTATTGAACAAGTTTGCGCAGTTCTTCTTTGCTTTACAGAAAAAAATACAACTAATAATAACAATGAAAAATTAAAGAATTTCCTCAAGAATGCCATTCAAATTAATAAATAGTTTTAAATGTTATTGTTTTTATTAAACAAACAAGTGCTGCTCTTCTGTTCCCATCTTAACAAATTATTACTGTTGTTGTTTTGGAGAGAATCTGCACCTCTTGATGTCAGGCAAATTTTTCCAATTCCATAGACAGAATTTTAATTTGGTTAATTGTTTTATTTTGCCTTTTTCAATTTTAGTTTTGATTTTAATTACTATGGGCCAATTTGCAGTTGCTTCCTAGGAAATATAATTGAAGGTCAATAGACATAGTTTCAGTAATAAGTAGTAATATACAGAGTATCTTCAATTGGGATCAATCACATCACTGTCATGAACATCAAACCTGTACCACTACAGTAACTTGAGGAAGTGTATTTTGTGATGCTAAAAAATAATAATTACCTTGGGTATAAAGAGTCACATAAGGGGTTGCAACTAAGCCCAATGGGATATTTGGCTTTGTACAATTAATATTTCTTTCCACAAAATTAAAATATACAGTTTAATTCCCAAACTTTAAAGCATTATCAGGTACAGTTTGCAGAAATTGATACAACTGTTAAAGAAAAACAAATTGAAACCTGGTAACGTTACAGAAATAACTTAATGAAACTTAACACCACTAATTAACAACTTTTATAAAAACAAGTTTTATTTTCGAGTGCTTTATGCTTCTCCTTGCATTAGCTATGTGATAATGTAAAGATCTGCAGTGATGAATATTTTATTTATGAATAGAGTACATAGAGATGAATTATAGAATGGTAACTCAATATTAAATGAATGGACTCAGTTTTTGAACTGTTGCCATGTTGGACATCAAGGTAACAAATCAACCTTCATGTGTTTTTATGTCATGTACAAAAATTCTCTAATTAGCTAACTATGCTTTGTTAACAACATATTATTTTATGACAAAATCATAGTTACTTTTTGTTTCTCCTCCTCTATATAAGCAAGGGAAAATTCTGAGGAAAAAAGAATCTATTAACATTTGATGTCAAACCTATGTGAGCAATTATCATATACCTTTGAATTTACTTCAGAAACTGCCTTGAGATAGAACAATTAGGGTCAGAGAGAAAATGTTAATCTAAATCTTTAAAAGAAATGTTATATTAATTGTTTTTAACGTTTTTACTTTTTAAGACCAACCATTTGTCTGAATTGGTATAGGGTCTCCTGCTTGAGCTGAGGTTGGGCTAGAAGACGTCCAAGATCCCTTCCAACTCTTTTATTTTGTAAATGTATTAGTATAATTGCTAGGAATTGTTCTTGACATTTTTGGAAGCCATACTGCATTTTATTAAACTAGAACTACTGTAAGTACAATGTACACTTTCTTTCACTAAAAAAATAATGTATACTAAAACAATCTGCCTTTTGGCCCATAAATGCACTGATACTAGGTAATAGTGCAGTCATTTATATCAGTTATGCAGAAAATTTAAACTTTTCCGAATATTTCAGTTATGAGTATATAATTCAGTATACTGCAGAACTATAGATATTTGTATCTCAATTACCTTGAGAGTCTGAAAGGTGTTGTGTCTTTAGTCCTTTTTGATTGAAATGTAATATTTTTTTAGATATTCAGCTATAATGGTTTGGGCTACAGTTCTTAAGAAAAAGAAAAAAAATGTGAAGAATATAAACAATTTCTTTTTGCCCAATAATAGTTTTAAAAAACTTATTTAATTGTTCAAGCCGTTTAGATGGAATATTGTTTTAAATCGAAATTGCTTTGGTGAACTAGCACTACATTCTAAGTAACAGGATCAACTCATTTCTTGTTTCTGTTAGAATGGTAAATCTGGAAACACATTTCTTTTGGAAATTAAATGAACCACAAGTTGTAGATGACCCTCATCTTTTCATATGTTTGTGCAGCCACATATTAATGTGTTTATTGATTAATCCATATAGTGTCATGCTATAACAACGATCTCTGTTAAATCCCAAAGTCTTTCAATGCCTTAGCTTTCTTGCTTAGCATAGACTTGTTTGAACCCTACCTGAATTATTTTCCATAAGCAAATATTTGTTGCTTTTAACTGCATCAAATTTGTATGCAAAATCCTGTATGAAAGTTACCTACACAACTATAATTCACAAGGCGCTTTGTGTATTTTTACACATTTATTTATTTATTACACTTTTTATGTTTAAATTTTTTATAATGGTCAGTGTAACTAGTTTCACATGCTAGCCACATAAAAAGGATGTAAAGTGAATTAAAAAAACCAATTTCTGAACACTGAAATTAGATGAAAAAAATTACAATCCATCTCTCTCCATGTAAGCTGCTTATTTTCTAGTACAGAGAGAAAAAATATATTTTGTATAATTGGAAGAAGGAATATAGAATATATTGAAGGTCTTTTAAAAAACAATTTTAGAGGACAACATAGGAAAGATATTTCATTCCTGTAATTTTTTCTTCCCCTAATTTTTTAAAGTAATACTGTCTATATCTGCGCGTAGTCAGATTCATCTGGTATTTGGTTTCCCTAATCTTGAATGACACTATTGTGTGGTATAATAAGGACAAAAAGTGGATGGTGCTATTTATTATAAATGCTTCCTAAGGTTCTTTAGACTATCCACACATATTTAGTTAATTGGAAAGTTCTGAATTCAAAATAATAAATTACTGGTAGATTTATTTTATGCCACTGTTATCTTGATTTAAAATGGTAGTATACCATATGTGGAAATTTGCATTGTGATGCCTTTTCTTAAGCTAATTTGATTCTATGGCATAATCCAGACTTTAAAATCAGTTTTAAGAAACATGCTTAAAGCTGTGAAGGGACTTTAGGTCAATTACTGGATGACAATCATGATTCGTTTCTTTGTTATACTGCCTTTATTATTTTTCTAAATAATTCAAGGTGATAAACATACACAAGGTGATAAACATACACAAGACTTTTTCCTCCTCCTATTTTTCCTATAACTGTGAGATGGGTTGGGCTGAAACTGACTGGCCTAAAGTCATCCTGCTAATGTCTAATAATTTTCTGTGTTAACGAACAAATATAATTTATTTGTTTCCACCAACTGGCAGGAATTACAATTACAGTATTTACTAGATGACCCATGACCCATTGGATTCTTTCCACATATAATATAGATTGGAGCTATTTCTCCTTCCTTCACAGCTCTTAGCGGAGCCCCAGTGAAGCTTTTTCCTCAGCTGACCCATAGAACTGCCTTCCACTTTATGGAGGGGGAGAAGCAAACAAAGGGACCATGGACTATGAGGAACACTATAGTTCTGCTCCCATCCTGTGTGTGTCTCCAAGACCCCCTCCCTTCACCGATTGACCACTGGTACTTACAACTAGCCCTACCTCATCAGTAGGCATCCAGGTCACTCCCTCATCCTTCCTTTGCCATCCATCACTGTTCATAGATTTCAGTTTTTGGCCCTGGTTCGAAAGCAATCAATCACTGCTTTCCCATCAAGCCTTTGCCACTAGCTGATTGGCACAGGGCCACAGAGAAGTAGGAAAGATGGAGATATACTGTATCCCCTCCCATCTTCCCTTGAGCCACACAGTCTACAAGTCCTGGGAAGTATAGTAGAAAATCATGTTCGTGTGGCCAGAACTGCAGCGGTAAATACAACTGGTATAAAAATCCTTGAATTTCAATTATGCAGACCTGGCAGGCGGTTCACCATTTCTCAGGCCAGGAAGAATCATAATGTCAGTCCCATTAGACAGATCAAGGAAATATCTTCCATAGAAGACTAAAACTATTTTTTTAGAGTGGCTATAAAAATAGAATCTTGCAAGTTTGTACTGTACCTCCCCCCACCCTTTTTTAATGCCCATGTGAAGTAGAGAGGTCTCTGTCCAAGACATTTCATGTGGAGTTATTGGTGCTCTCAAGTTAGGTTGTTTTCTTGTAAATGTTTCATTACCCAGATAGGCAAAATCTTCAATGCTAGCCTAGGTAACTAGTTAGCAATTACACAACTAGGTAAACATCTAGCTAGCACTGAAGATGTTACCTAATTGGATAATGAAATGTTTTTAAGAAAACAATTAAGCTCAGAAAGCACCAAGAACTCCACAGTTCAACTTGGAACTACAGAAATATTCTTTTATTAACAATCCATTTTCATGTACTTTCTGGTGGTCTGGATGTCAGCTATGGTTTTTTTTCTTGCTTTGATAATGAATCTGGTGTATCTCTGTCAAAGTCATCTACTTTAGGGACATCTGGCAACAGAAAGGCTGATGGTTGAAGCATGTTGGTCCTCCAGCCAGAAATGACAGATTGAAGTGTACAGTGATGAATTTGGGCAGGAGAAGTGTAGTTGGACAAAGTGTCAGACTTGCCCAAGCCTTGCAGGTGCTGAGGGATAGAGCTCCTACACTTGCAGCCAAGTAACTGTCCATCTCGATCTAGATTATCTTTTCACAAGGTATAAACTGAATCAAACTTGAAAGAGAAAAGGTAAAAATTCATTTTGAGTAGTCGCATGGAAAACATTAAGAAGCAGGGGAGGAAACATATAGAACTATTAAAAATACAGACAGCTTCTGAAAAATGCCTCTAAAAATATGACTCTGAACAGATTATAGTACAGGTGGTCTTAAACTCATTGAATATGCATCATACTATGATCACTTTATTTTGCCCCTACAACTGCCTTGCAACTATTTTTCAGCTAATTCAACTAATTTTCAGCTCAGTACAAGATTTTGAATTCCTAGTGGCTTTAATAAAAGTTAATAAGTGAGTAAAAGATATATATGAGTCCATGGTTTGAGTAATTATGTAATTTTTAATGGGCGTTTTTGTTTCTTCCTAGTGATTTCCTGCAAGTGCAGGTTCTTTCTTTTCTTTTTTTCCTTTTAATCAACCAAGCGTTGATCCATTGGTTGTGACAAGAATTGACCATCCTGATATTATGAGCTGAGACAGAGTAACTGGTCTAAAGTTACTCAGCTGGCTTTCATGCCTAAGGCAGGACTAGAACTCATATTCTCCTGAATTCTGCCTTGGTTAGCAAAGCAATTAAATAGATGGCTTTGCTAGCCACATAACAAAATGGCACAGTGGGAACTGAAAGAACTTATCAAAAACTGTTCTTTGAATCTGTCTCAACTTGTTGGCTTCCAAAATTTGGTGGCTAAAGTGATAGAAATTGTTATCTACCGTAATATATACAGAATGTAAGTTACTAGAAGGGTGTATTATTGCTTTTATTATTATTGTTGTTTTACGTTTCTACCTATAATATGATTGATGATGCGATAGTGTGGGATTTATAATTCATTCCTCTGGCAAATATATTGCAGTAAACTAAGTTTACAATACTCAGTCGAAGAAGATGGGGTGGTTCTTAAATATATAGATATGTCTCTGTCTCTGTCTCTCTCTCTCTCTCTCTCTCTCACACACACACACACATTGTGGTCATAAGAATCTTAGCTTCTATTTTCAGTCAACCCTTTATATTTCGATCTCATGAGTATAGATCAAAAGATGCAGATATATGAATTAACAGAAGACATATGATGTCTTCCTCCTCCTCCTCCTCCTCCTCCTCCCATATCTGAGTTGATTCCTGGAGATTGCTTGGACAAGTTCCTGTAGTTTTCTTGACAACATTTTCAGAAGTGCTTTGCTATTCTCTTCTTCTTAGGGCTGAGAGAGAGTGACAAGCCCAAGGTCATCCAGCTGGCTTTGTGCTTATGGCAGGATTGGAACTTACAATTTCCTACTTTTAGTCTGTTGCCTTAACCATATAGACTCTCTTCTATACCATAGCTGTATTTATAATTTAGTCATACTTGAGGAAACCAAAGGCATGTACATTGTTGACTACTTAATGGAAACCTCTGCCTTGAAATTACTGGTAACTGGATATTAATGATTAATTGGGAAATGGGAGGTGCAGTTGAAAGGTTTGTTAGTGGTTAGGAAAAGATATGTTGACAACAGGAGCAGATAAACTGTGCAAAGGTAATTAAGTAAATATTGTCAGGGGGTATAGGTGCCTAGGGTGACCCCAGGAGCCGCAGTTTGTTCTTCAATCTTAAAAAAGCCAGACCTGGTATTAGGGTACTTGCATGGCCAGAATCTAGTAATCATACGATGGAATACTATAGGATGGAACTATGGGTGGGGGCACAGAGCAGCAGGCAGATACAGACTGTGGGTTAGTGTGATAACTAGTATGGACTGAGCGTACTGACTAAGGTGAAAATTATAAGATAGCAAAGAGATATAAAAAAGCTCTTATTTTTTGCCATCTAATAGTCATCTGGATTTTTCACTGCAGATCTACTAGCAACAGCACCCACTTAACTTGCCTGCAGTACTTCATACAAACAAAGCAGAATTATGTTGTTTCTCCTGAAAATAACTTGTGGGTGCAATTCATGGTCACCAGAACAAATGAGGAGCTCACCTTGGAACTCCATGGCTTCTGAGTATATGGCTCCTGTATTGTTGCTGGAAGTGTGAGGTAAGGGAAGGATGGTGCAAGGTAAGCAATTTATATGGATTGCTAATTATTGTACTTTTCTAATTTCTATGCAACTTTACAAAATCATTGAGCATATTTCTAATATAAATGAAGTTTTTAGTGTGACTTCAAAATCTTTGTAAAGCAATATCTTCAGTGGTGGGATTCAACCGGTTCAGGCCGGTTCGGGCGAACCAGTGGTGATAATTCTGACTGGCCCCTCCCCACCCCGCCCAGTCACTTCTCATCTCGTCCACTCACCCAGCATAGCTGTTGCTGCTGCTGCTCTCTGGCTCCTTGGCTTGCCTTGACCATACGGTCTCTGAGGGCCAGCCAGCTTGCCTGCCTTCTGCGCGGCTGCATCCCATGTCGTGCTCTCCACGCAACCCAGCTGAGTTGCCCTGATCTGCCTAGGTGAGTGTCTGCTAACAGCAAGGTCCGAATCCCAGCCTAGCTGCCTCCCACTTGGCCCAGCGTGCTTGCCTGCCTTTCCCACAGCCTAGCTAGCTACCCCCACCACCATCCCCGGCCTCCAGTTTGCCTGGCTTGCTGGTGGCAGAGAGGAACACGAGCCGAGGATGCTGCTGCTTCAACTGCCTCCTCCACAGGGACTACCGGCCTGGCAAATCTTGGGCATGCAGAGGCAGCATCAAAATTGACTGTTACAGCAGCCTGGCAGCCTAGGGTGGTCACTTTGGGGGGTTTGGCCCAGGGGTGTG
>JANHFL010002610.1:107075-120748 GCA_032468155.1 Oxyrhabdium leporinum | reverse complement strand
GCAGCACTGATCACTGATCATAACAGCACAAGAACAGGCACTAAGCACCAGATCCATAGAAGCAGGGATTTACCACAGTAGATAGAACCCAAGGGGTAGATCAGTGTCTCTCAACTGAAAGGTTTATGGACTTTAACTCCCAGAATTCTCCAGCCAGCCATCAAGGAGTTTCCACAGAAGATTGTGGAGAATAACAGAGCTAAGAATCTGGATCGAGAAGGACAGGCAGGCATTAGATAATCAACCAGACACTGTAGTAGTAGACAAATTAATAGACAAAAAGCAGAAGAGCTCGGGAGGCCAGGCAAGCAGGGTGAGGCAAGGTGCCCCTCGACATGAGTGATGTCGAGTTGGCCACACCTACCCAGTCACATGACCAACCCACACCCACTAAGTCACACCCACAGAACCGGTAGTAAAAAAATTTGAATCCCAACACTGAACATCTTCCTGTACTGTTCAATGGCTTTATAACGTATATTAGATATTTCATTCATGGATGAAAGATTCAAAGTCATTTCTATTTTTGTGTAGGAAATAATATGAACCACATGAGTAGTTTTTCCCATATACCAGTAGTAGCCATTTATTTAACAGACTTTGTTCAAGCAGACTTCAGACTTAATAGACAAAATTTGCTGGATCAGGTTCTGTCCAGATTTCGGAGAATAGCATTATTCGTTATTTAGCAAATCAGTGTGAATCATATTTATTGCTTACCCATTCACCATTATCAATAAACTAAGGTTTTTGGTGGCACTGCAAAAATCCCATTCACCAATTAACAGACATTCATCTTTAACAGACAATCTAGTTCTCCATTCATCTGTGAAATTCTGGGTTTACTGTAAAATGAATGCATAAGTATTTACAAAACTAAAATTCCACACAATTCCAACAGGAAAATTGGCATTATAAAGTGGCTCATAGTGACAAGAAACAGATAAAACAGTTTTCAAAAATGTTATACAATTTAAACATTAAGAAAAAGAAAACAGCTCAATGATCCTGAGAAGCAGGAATATAGTAGTCTGCACTTTCTAGTGTCTCTTGAACATATTTTTGTTGTATACATATATGACTTTAAAAAATAATGGGAAAGATGTTTAAATGACCAAAATAAGGCTATATTTTTAAATTAAAAATGCGTACTCCTGGATAACTAGGAACTTTCTTAATTTAAAAACCTTGTCCATGTTTACAAATTAAAATCCAATTTTCATTTGATTAGGTACAAATACCATTTGAGTAAATATAATAGATATTTAAAAAGAAAACATTAATTCTATCTTCCACTAAATTGAAAAGAATGTATATTAATCTAAATGTGATCTAGATATATTTTAAAAACTAGCTGCAATAATTTTGAAACCATTAAATCAAATTTAAATTGCTTATGAAGATTACTGAGCATTACTGAGAATTATTCTATATTTGGTTGAAGTAAACACTATTTAATATATAATTCATTTTAATATATTTAATATATTTTCTTCAACCTCTTATTTTGCTATGAAAAATAAATACACGGCAGCATTGAATTTATACGATAAAATCTAATTACTGCAAGTCAGCAAACGAATTCAACTACCTTTTTTGAAGGTGGACTAAATTAACTTTTCGTAGCCCTTTGACATTGTTTTACATTTGCATTCAGTCAAAATGCTGATTGAACAATCACTGTAATCTAAAATTCACCGAAGGCATCCATTCAGAGCAAAGCTCAAAGTACTCTATAAACGATTTGCAAAATCTCCAGATCGCTCTTACGATCTTCACGAATGAATTTTCACTCTTCGATTGCCTCTTTTAAAAGTCTCAGTTCCTTTAAAACATACTACCGGTAGCATACACAACTTCGTTGTTTCATTGTGCTGTCCGCGAAATTCACAGCTAGAAGCCAGCCACCTTCTGCAGAGAGGTGCATCTCCCTAACAGTGGCAAATGCCGCAGCTGGCACTCCACCGGCATGTTTTTAATAGTCAGAAGTCAGCCAGGACTGGCGTTTGAATAAGGCTCGAAGCGGCGGGAGGCAATTTTATTGGTGAATTGAAAGGAAATCACCTCGGCGGCTGGGCGCCCTTCCGACCAGGCAGCATTTGCCTTCCCCTCCGAAGGAAGGGGGTGGGAAAGGAACCCCTCGCTTTGCCCCCCTCCATTTCTTCCCCCCACAGTTGCTTAGCCAGGGGAGCCCCTCGCCCCTCGCTTCTCTTCCTGCTTTCTGCCGCTTCCGGGCCCCTTTCCAGCCGTCCACGTTACTCGGTGTCCCCTCGGCAATGCCCCTCGCTGGTAATCGCTGGTACTCGGCGGAGACTGGCTTTCTCCTAACCGCGAGGCGCCCGAGGGCCCGGCCTGGAACGAGGCCAGGCCGAGCGATCCTCCGGAGGGTGGGGGCTCCCCTTCCTTCGCTTTTCTCTCTGGCCGAGTCACCTGGCCTTAAGCGCTCCCGCACCTGTCACCAATCAGGAGGCGCGCGGAGCTTCTTTCTGCTCTTGGCGGGGGATGCTCTTTGGTGCCTTCGCTCCTCTCCGGGAGCCAGGCTGGGGCTGGGCTCCTCCGCGCGCTTCTGCTCCCGGCGCGCCCCAGGCCGACCAGCCTCTCCCGCCTCCTCTCTTTTCACCTTTTCTCTCTCTCGCTCGCTCTCGCCGCCCCCCCCCCCCAGCTTTTTGGAATTCCTAATCGCGGATGGCCTCTGTGATTGGCTGTTGGGTTCTGATCCCGCTTGGGCACCAGCCTGGGCGTATAAAAAGGGCCTGAGGCGGGGGCTCCCGAGCATTCCCCGGAGCGGGCACAAGGGACCAGCCACAGCATGACGGGCAAAGCGGGGGATGCGCTGGCCCATAGGCTGCCCGGCAAACCCCAAGCCCCCGAAGGCGCGCCTCCTCCTATGCCGGCCTCCGGTTCTAATGGGGCGGGGGGTGTAGTGGGGGCCTCTGCTGCAGGGGCCAAGCCTAGCTCGGGCCCTACAGCACCACGCTGCACCGGCTTCGGCATTCAGGAAATCTTGGGCTTGAACAAGGAGCCTCCTTCCCAACCTCGCGCAGCCCTGGACTCCTTACCCGCCGGGCACCTGCTGGCGGCCCGCTCCGTCCTCAGCCCAGGCGGGGTGGGCGGCGTGGGCATGGGCTTGCTCAGCACCGGCAGCCTCCCGGGTTTCTACGCGCAGCCCACTTTCCTGGAGGTATTGGCCGATCCGCCCAGCGTACACCTGCAACCGCTGGGCAGAGCCCCCGCGCAGCTAGACACCAGCCAGACGGCCAGCTCAGGTAGAGCTCTTGTGGCGGAACAGAGCAGTGGGGAGGAGGGCCCCGGGCCCGGGGGGAAGCTGGGGGACAGCTGGGAATCGCTATTCCGGGAGGTGAGATCTCTGTCCTTGACAAGATGCTGCGAACCACTCCAGACAGACCTGTCTGTTGCAGCTGATCCCGAAGCGGAGATCGCTGCGCCCACAACCTATCCGGCAGGGTTTAAGAGCCTCCCTGATGCAAGGGATGCATTTTTTGAGCCAGCTCGATCTCATTTCAGACCTTCCCGGTTTTGTCAGACGTGAACAATTTTCGGCTAAGCGCCCTGCAGTCACACAGTTTATAGAAATAAAATTAATAACACCGAGAGACAAAATGGTGAGAAGTAGCGGTTTAGGAACCAAACCTCGCTCAAAGTACTCTTCGGCCTTTTCTAGACAAAAATGCAGCCGCCGTGCGGCTTGAATTACCCTAAAGGTCCCGTGTGGGCACTAAGGCAATAAGCATGAATCATTTGATGTCTTGAAATTTAAACAAAAGTAATATAAAGATAAATGCAGTAACGGTAAGCATTAAAAATAACACAATGCTTCGGGAAATCGTTATACAGGACAGAGAGGCGCGTGGTTAGTTTAGGGATCCCAACAAGAAAATTTCCCCTTGCTTTATTCTGTATCCCTTTTCCAAAGTCCAGAGTTTTTTTTTTCCCAACCTGTAAATACAGGGAAGATTAGACGACTAAAAAGTTCCCTGAGAGATTTAGTTCCTGCTTATCGAGTGTAAAAGGCTCTCCCTGTTCTACATAACTTTTGCTTTCCAGTCTAGATCGTTCTTTCCGTTTTTGTTTAATATTTTTTAAAAATCCCTAATGATTGACAAACGAAATCTCAGTGTGGGAGAATTGTCTGATTTGAAAAGAGAACTAGAACCCAGGCCCAGGAGAGAGAAAAGATGTGGAAAAAGTAGCTAGAAGAGAGCGAGCGTCTCCCGATTGGAAGGGTTTACGAGGCGCCCGCAGGAAGCGAAATCCGATCAAACGAAATCCTCCCCACAAAAGCCCCGATCCGAGAAAGTTCGGACAAGGCCTGCGGGTGACAGCCTGACGTGTTCCGCGGAGCGGGCGGCGAAATCCCCCACCCCACCCCCAAAGAAGCAGCCCTCTCCATCGCTCCCGCCTTTCTGTCTTCAGATTCCGAAGATGTTTCCTCCACGGACAGAAAAATGTCGAAATCGACCTTAAACCAGAGTAAGAAGCGAAAGAAGAGGCGGCACAGGTAAGGCAGCCTTCGTTTTCAAGGCCGGGATTTGCGCTTTGGGGCAGCAGGACTAGTTCCCCAGTTCTATACTTGCCGCTCGCCCGGTGCGCTTGCCGGGGTTTTGCTGGCGGGCCATTTCCATCTCTGCCTTTGGGCCTTGCAGCTCTGGATCTTGCCCACCCCGTAGCCCCCTCAGGTTCAAGTTGCTCCTTGTCGGTGGTGCTGGGAGGGGAGGGCGGGAGAGCGATGATCTAGCAATGTTCCAACAAATAGCGTCACAGCCTCTGTCAATGGATCCTGAACGATCCCTTGGTCTTCAGGTTTTACTCTGAAGCAGAATTCCAAAGAAGACAGGGGCTGCATTAGGGGCTAGATTTTCTCCACGCCAAGCTTTGTATTTATTTGTTCCCCTAACTTTTATTTGTTGAACCATCAAAGCCAAACATCTCAAAGAGGACCTGCCTATTTATTTCTCGCTGATCTCTAGCGCTTTTCTTTCAGAGCTGCCGGAGGGAGCTGTCCAAAGGCTTCCCATACACTTTACATTCCCTAAGGCTATTAAGGGCTATGAATAAAGCAAAGAAATTAGTATGCTAGAACAGTTTACAAATCAAACTATTGCTTTACCCAACCAGATGAGCTTTTAATTCACGTTTAATTTTCTGTAAGTGCTTGGCTTCTCAACAAGGGCATCACTGATTTATCAAGATTTTCTTTTGTCTGTAAAATAAATTTAATTCCTCCTTCCCATTTGGCAAGGATGCTGATACTTTTTTTTATGATTAGCAATAAAATACAATGTCTGAGGAATTGTAACCCAACCCATCTGGAGAATTCTAGATGGGAGAAAAACACCTGAAAATGTTCCTGAACAGTTTGGAGACTGAAAAACACATTACTGTAAAGATGGAGGAATCACCCAAAGAAAAGTCTGCTCTCCTTTCTTACTGACTCAGACTCCAAGAAGGACCTTGCCATTTTGCGCTCTTCCCTCTCCCCACCAAAGTAATCAACAGAACAAAAACCAGTGTTGGGCCCCCGTTCTGCATATTGGTTCTGTTTTGTGTATTCAGCAGGAAGTCCACCTGGACATGATTTGGGAAGATTAATTTTGCTTACAAGCAGAATATCTGTATTATGTTAAATGTCCCCATGCAAGGCTGGCTGTAATGAAAAAAAGGGGGAAAAAGAATGGTTTATTTGCTTTGAGAATTACAACAATTGAAATTGCAACAAATAATTCTCAGTTTTATTGATATATGAACAAATGAGGGCGGGAACTTTTTAATGAATTGGGCCAATATACAGGGATGTGCTTGCTATGTAGTAGATCAGTGTTAGAATTCTTGCAGAATTTGTATTTGAGTCTAGAATGAATTGTTTCAGAAATTTGAGAATTTTAGTGTTGAATATGTTAATAATTCCATAATTTGCAAAATGCAATAATTTTTAAAATGACATTGTCTTCAGGAAATGTTCAAAAAGTAGTAGCAATGTGGAGACAAATTACACTACTCTATATCCTGAGCAAGAGAGGAGAGGTTAGCTATTATTAATATTATTTTTACAGAGAATCTGAAAGAATCTGTTACAAACAATTTTTAGGACTACATTTCAAAAGGGTGGATTTTGCCTGTATTTTTTGGCAGGAATTCTATTTCCCTTCAAAAGGAGTGGACAAATTTAAAAATAAAAACCCTGTCACCGTTCTTGGGTCCGAAAATAATGCACAATAAGAGAAGCAATTTGTTTTGAGAGAAAGGCAATGAGGCATTACAGAAGCTTTCTCCATCTATATAGGTGATCATTCTGGGAGAGCAAGGCGAGGTTGGGAGACAGCAGAACCCAGATTTGATGGCAGAAGCAGCCCCTCATGTTAGTATTATTAAACTGATGGAAGTCTTTAACAATTACGTGTTAGGAGGTAATTTGGATATCTCTAGACAATGCTCTTGGGAAATATGTAAATATTTAAAAATCAATGCTTAATCTTTAGAATCTTGGCTTTGATTTTTTTTCTTTTTGAAGCAGTTTTTTTTTCTCGGAAGGCTGATTTCATATTATTTTCCAGTTTGTTTATATGCTTGTATGTGTGTGCTTAGGCACATGCAGACACAAGCTTTTATATAGAGATGAAAAACATTGAAATGCAGTTGGCTTCCATGGAAGGTTAATCTCATAACCAGATAATTTTTATGCTTCAGTCAGGATGTTTATTCAGATTTGGAGCACAACATAATCCACACATTTTTGCCTCTGCAGGTATCTCTCATCCCCTTCTGGAGTTGTGCTGCCATTTCGTTTCAATTCCAGGGGCTATTTTTTTTTATGCCTAACATGAGGACAACTCCTAATTTAGGCTATTAAGATTTAGAAGAAGCATATCTTTACTATGAAATTAATTGTTTTGAACCAGTAGAGTCACAGACTGAGAAACTAAGCTAAATTCCTGAAGATAGGTATTCTTACATTGTAAAGTATATATTGTTTACAAATAAAATATTAGCAAATGAGGAAAGATTGGAGTTTCCAAATGTTAGGAAAGGAGATCATTAGTAACACATTGATTACTCTACTCTGCCAATTAAGGATTGGAGGTAAAATATTTTCTTTTGAAAACATTAATGTGAACAATATTTTGCAACAGCAAAAGCAGAAAAATAAATAGATGTATTTTGTTCTTGAAAACTTGAATGTTATCATAAAATCCGTTGTTCAGTGTCTGGTTATACATAAGGAAAGCCCACATTTCTCCATTTCACGGAATTTAAAACTAGTTAATTAGATCCATAGTGATGGAGTTTATGGAATCCTCTTGATGAATGTTAATGCTACATTCCACAGAAGGAAATGATGATACTTCTAATTTGGAACTGTTTTTAATCCATTCCTACTATTAATTCAACTCCTTCTATAGTACCTAGAACTAAATTGTGCCCCTTTTTTTAACAAGATGCCAAATTTTTGTTTGAAAAACAAAAACAAAGCTGACTTAATCAGGAATAAATCTAAAGACCAATAGGAGTAGCTTTTATATTTGGTGACACTGTACCTGTTACATATAGTATGCATATATACTAAATTTAATTTCTAAATTTAGACTGGGTGCAGACACATTTATTTCGGTGCAAGTTCACTAACATTCACATTGGAACATTTAGGATCACAATGTACATGAGCAAAACCAGATTCTATTTACTATTTCAGAGAAGAGTATCTAAGAAGAGAGATGGTATAAAGTAACTCACAATATATATATATATATATATTTATTGAAAAATATTAGAGGTAGTATAGAATAGTATAGTGGTAAATGTATGTATCTCTCCTCAAGTTTTTCTGGAAAAGCTGGGCAAAAATTTTAGATTTCTCCTCCTCTTCTTAAAGAAAACAATGTCTTTGTTTTCATAGAAACATTTGATTAATTCCTGTCAGAGAGCAGGGCAAGAAGCAATGGGTAGAAGCTCGTTAAAAGGAGACCTAACCTGGAACTAAGGGGAAATTTCTTAACAATGAAAGTAATTAATTAATGGAGCAGCTTGTTTCCTGGAGTTGTGGATGCTTCATTGCTGGGGGGTTTGAAGAAAAGACTAGACAGCCATTTGTCTGGGATAGAATAAGGACTCCTGCCTTGAGCAAGAGGTTGGACTAGAAGACCTCTAAGGTCCCTTTCAGGTCTATAATTCTATTTCTATTTCTGCAATAGTTACAGCTTTGCTTCTCCACTTTAATGTTAATGTACTTTATGGAAAGAGTGCAATCTAAGTCCACTTGTTTCAATAATAACCCTCTATGTCTTCAGTTTTTCCTCTACAGCAAATGGGAAGGCCCAAAGTCTATGGAAATTCTCAGTCATCCAGGTCATGGTTGTCCCACAGGTGCTTTTTCAAGAGGCAACTGGACTTACTGGTTTTTCTTTGAAAACATTTCACTTCTCATCCAAGAAGCTTCTTCAGCTCTGAAGAAGTTGCCTTTTGAAAAAAGCACCTTTGGGATGGGAAGATCCAATGTACTTTCCTTGGCATTCTTCATCCTAAGAATAACTCTTTTATATAATATATTCATGTTCTTAATTTTTCCTTCACTGCTGTGCTTTTTAAGGTTTTTTTTTCTTTTAACTTTTTTCATCCGTGAATTTTATTCCCTTTAGGACAATCTTCACATCGTACCAGCTGGAGGAACTGGAAAAAGCATTCAATGAGGCCCATTATCCTGATGTTTATGCAAGAGAAATGCTGGCTATGAAAACAGAACTTCCTGAAGATAGAATACAGGTAATCATATTGGTGTGAAATTCAATCATTGCATGTCATGACTACTAATTTTTTTCAGCATACTTTGCTTTCTTTGAGCAAAGTGATGTACTCTGTAAGATATGTCTTCTCCCATTTGATGCCAGTGAATTTGATAACATGGGCTGCTGATTATAATCCAACACATTTGGAAGGTACAAGGTTCAGAAAGTTTGTTTTAAAGGACTGTCTTGTAACTGATTCATCCCAAATCTCAAAAATAATGCTGAATTGGCATGCTTTCTTGTGTGCCTAAGCCTGTACTAATTGTTCAAGCTTTTATTAGTGACATTTTATATAAGAGGAGGCAATTTTTTTTGCATGCTGAAGATTAACAAAATATTGAAATAAGAAGTAGTTTTCCATAAGACTTCATCAGGATTTAGGATGCATGTAAGTTCTGTAACTGCAAGGCTTTTAATCCAAATGGAATAAAAGGTAGGCATGTTGTCCAAAATAGTTATGAATCAGGATCAAGAGAGTAATAAACAATCAGGAAAACTAAGGAATATTCAAGGTATAGTGGCACTTAGAATAGTTGGATCAGCTTGGAAAATAGACCTTCATAAGATGGAAAATTGGGACTGGTCCTTCATGTTAGCTGTCTTGACATTGAGAAAAGTTGATACTGCAACTAGATGGTACTTTTCACATCCAGAGCTCACACATCCAGTTGCAATGGGAATAGAATGCTGCTGGTACTGGAAGTAATATAGTGAAGTCTAAGATTTCAGAATTTTTTGAAGCCCACATATGAAAGAACACCTAAGAGAATGGGAACAACTGGCTGTGTTAGGAAACCATGCCTAAAGTGACTGTAATACTTTGGTTTTTCACTAAATTCTGCCTTGTAAATACTGTATTTTAAATTGATTTTGTAGAAAGGTTTACTGAAGAGTAGAATAAGACATTATTTCCAAACTACTAGATTTACTTAATTTTCTCTGGAGAGACATATTATGTTAAAAAATTAACATAAATGTTCATAAACATATGAATTTATCCTAATTCTTCATGATGGAAATAACGATTCATTCAGACTTTCTATGTTTTAGATATGTTCGTAAACAGCCAAACATCAAATAACTTAATATAGCCAGAGATTACAGTTTTCATATAGCAGTATAGTTGCTTTATGAAATAATGATTGATGAACAAGAAGGCTCAGCTCCATTACATTTTGAACCATGTTTCAGATATCATCATATTGTAACAATGGCATTCAACACTTGACTTCCATACTTATTTTATTTAACTAACAATGTAAACTGTTCAAACTATAAATATTGCAATACATCACAGGGCTTTATAAAGATTATATAAAATGAAGCTGATACATTGTTGGAAAGTCTTGGGGTGCAGTTGCATACTGGGATGGATCTGCCCTGTTTATTTTATGTAAGAATACATAATTTTGTTAGCATATCTTACTCCATCTTTCAATGCAGTTATAGCAATGGAATAGATAGAACTTTCAGGCATCAGTAGAACTGAAATATAGGTAATCCTATGATCTTCTGCATGCAAAAAACAATTCTCTGTTATTGAGCCACGATTCCTTCTACCTGGTTCCTTGAATTACTGCATCAAGAAATTATTTAAAAAATGAATATCATGGCTCCGGACAGCTCCATAGATTTTTATAAAAAATAAAGGAAGTTTGTTATTTATATACAGTACATTAACAAAATTATATATTTTGTATGCAGCCCAAGACAATTCTTCTTCATTCATGGTGGCCCAGGCAAGCCAAAAAGCTGAACAACTATACTTTATATAGTCTGAACCGTAGTTAAGCAAGACTAAGAGTTATATTCTAGATATCTAGACATTTTCTCATGAGGGCTTCCACCATTAAGTATTAATATAGTATTAATATAGTTATTAGAATAACTATGTGAAGACTACAACAATTTCCTGTTCTTTACAATTGCATTCTTCATATGTTTGCATATATTCTGCCATCCTTCTGCCCATTATATTTTGGGATCTCATCTTCCTATAGCATCCTCCAATTCAATGTGTAACCAAGCTATAAAACTGCTTACTTAAATTATGCACAATAAATCATCCCTTCTCCAGCTCTTTAATCATTTGGTTGCTCTTTACTGAACTTCCTTCAATTTGTCAATCCACCTGGCAACAAGACATCAAGCATGCAATGCAATACACCAAGAATGGAAAATGGAAGGGGAGGAAAGAATTCTATCCTTGAAGTTCATTAATATTATTGAACTGATATTGGCTTACAGCAGTTGAGATTCTAATATCAGAAATCAGATTGTACTTCATGCTCTTTTAACTCATAGCAATTATTTTATACGGTATTAATTAACACTTGCTGTTTTTGGTTATTCTCAATAACTCATGATAGAACTCTAACATTTTTGGCCAATGGGCATATCTGGAATTTTGAGAGACTGGTGTTAGTTGCAGTGTCTGTAGTGCATACCAAGGTTTCTTGCCCAATCACAGGAACATGGAGCATGACATAGATCTGTGATGGTCATGTTTTTGTCAGTGAAGATTGTAGATTTACAACTATGGGGACTGTGATCCAGAAAATAAGCAGTAATCCCAGAACATTTGTATTGGCTTCTGAGAGGCTTTCCAGTTAATGCTTTATTTTGTGCTAACGTTGTAAATTACTGGGAGGAAATTACTTTTACCCAATTCTCAATTGTTAAGTTGCAGTGTTGGAGAAAAATACATTTTATCTGAACTAGCTTTCTAGTATTTTTAGCTCCAATATGCTTTAGGTAAGTATAAAGTCCTTCCTTAGACACCAATTTAACAATCTCAGTGCTGAGCAAACAGACTTGTATCACAAGATACATAGGATACATAATTAGGCCTCGCTAATAGTGATTTTTCTAGGACCTTCCTCAGAAGGAAGACCTGTCTGAGCTCTGTTATCAGGTGAGATTATTTTTAATGAGGCCAGTAAAATCTGGAGAATGTGGATGCTGGACTCTGTGTACATTTGCTTTACTATTTCTGAGATATTTTAATTGACAGTGATATTTAATTTCATACTGTATTTTTTAATTTTGAAGTACTATGGTTGATATTGTTTATTATTTCAGAAATTAGAATGAACAAAACCTCTTGATTATTACTTCAAAAATTAAAATGAACAAAACCTCTTGGATGTTAGTCAGGGGCACATTTATTTTTTGAACCATATATTAGCTTCAAAGAAATTTCTTTAGACTGAGAATCAATGTAAACGTCAATCAGGTTTTACTCATTCTTGTCATACCGAGGAAGACAATGTATTACCGATTCAGAAAAACTGGGGTGGATAATAGTTGGCAGAAGAGATGGCAGACTTCCTCTAGCATTTTCCCCTCAATCCAGTTCATATGTTTTGACTGCCTGAGGAGCAAATGTAATCCAATCTTTAGAGCTCACACTCACACAATGTTAGAGTGTTAGGCAGGAGTGCAAATTATTAGTTTTTAAATTATTCATATTATATTTTAAGGTTGAGGTAAAAAGTAATATTTGGGGGGATTTTCTACTTTTGCTGAAATGACCTGATTGGCTTTGGGCACTATGATAGATCTCTTTATCCAGTAATCCAAATATTCTGATTTCATTGCAACACTATATCAAGAAGAGATACATATTTAACTTTAGGAAAAGTACTTGGACTTTTACAGTTGGATGTATTTGTTCTTCACTGTTATTTTTTTCACTTACTCTAACCTGTTTTCCTCAAATATGTATTTTCTTTCATCTATTAGTCTTCAGGATACTACATGTATTCATCTGATTTGCTTTATATCCATCTTCATGTTAGAAAGTGAAGCATATTTTAAAGATTTACACCTAGACTCACTTATTCCTTCATTAGGTAATTTATTCCATTATTCTAGGCCTGATATCAAACTTTAGTGTTTCTCATCCAGGTTTCTTTCATTATCAAAGCAAGGTACAAATATTACCAATGCATCTTAAAAAAAATCAAGAAGTGTATTACAATTTATCTAATATTTTGGTGGTATTTTTAATAAATGAATCTGTGTACATTATTTTTTGTATGTCAAATGTTAACTACAATTGCAACAAGTGAATTTTGGATATACTAGTTTCAATTAAATGATGCTTTCTAGGTTTAGAATTAGAGACATCACTGGCAGGAAAGATTTAAACCACAGTGCCTAATGCTGTACTAATTTCCGTGCTTCTGCAAAGCAGCAGGAATAAGAGCAGCTATCTGTTTTGTGATCAGTCATGCAGACCATGTACCTCTTTTCCTATACACATTTAACTTCATATCTTTTTATAGGGTCATAGAAAATGATAGCACAGTAAATATTGCAAATAACCTTGATACAGCATATGAATAGGGAGACACAATGTATTTCCTGGTTTATACAACTTTTTCAGATCTCCGAAATAACACTCCAAATTGCATATTTTCTAAACAAGTGTAAATCTGAGCAGACGGGAACGTTTGGAAACCACACATCTGAAAAATGTCTCATTTAAACCCATGTGTTTTCTTAAATGAGAAATGAAAATAACTGGATATCTTTTACTGAGCAAGATAATTCTGAATAAGTAGGTTGTTTCTATGGAAATCCAGTAATAGCCTGTTGTCACAACTCCCTCAAAGTGCTGAGATGTTAATGCAGTGACAACAGATTAGGCAAAACTAGACCAGCTGAATAAAAATTTGAGTTAGTTTCTAAACTTGGGTTTAGAAATTTCAAAATTATAGTATATATGCATAATTCAAACCTTACTTTTTGTAAGGGGTGTGAGAATATATCAGAAGTGTTCTGGGGTGCGGGGTATATTGAGCCTAGGTGGCGCAGTGGTTAGAGTGTTGAACTGCAGGCCACTTCTGCTGATTCAATCTAGCGGTTCAA
>JANHFL010002610.1:69319-106596 GCA_032468155.1 Oxyrhabdium leporinum | reverse complement strand
GCTTATAAGCTGTGAACCGCCCCGAGTCTTCGGAATGGGGCGGTATATAAATGTAAAAATAAATAAATAAATAAATAGAAAAGGTTGATTTAAGCAGAGGATTTATCGACTCCAGGATGAATGTAAGCTCCTCTTTCCCTGATTTTGTTTGGCTTCTTTACTAAGAATCCCTAGGAATTGAAATGATAGAAGAGATGCCTTGAGTGCTGGTGAAAGAAGAAAAGCAAACTTGACTGAGCAGTTACAAACTCAAGCTCAATTCCATACCGTCATGGAAGCGGTACTACTATCCTACTACTTTATTGCTTAGGTCACTTTGTCTGGGAGTCTCCAACTCCATTTTAAAACTCCTGCCTGGGTGCTGTGACTGTTTCACATGGTATATTGCCCATAACATTGCTCAGATTTGATAATCTTTGCTCCTAGTGGATGGACTTTGTTCTGACAAGTAGGGCAGTCTTGCAATAAAATGGATGAAGCAAAAAAATGAAGGTGCTGTTTGCTCATTCAACGTTCCTTGCCTTTTGATTGCCTCTGAAGGAATAGCTTCCATGACTTGGGCAGTCCTCCTGGAGGGCACATAATGGCTATGGTCAAGGATGTCTTTGTCCATCTTCAGTTGGTGCACTAGTTGTAGCCTTACCTGATGCATGAGGGCTTTGCTGTGGTAGCTCATACCTTCATCACCTCTCATTTAAGCTACACAATACTCAATATGTGAGGATGCCTGTGAAGTCCACCAGGAAGCTTCAGCTGATTCAGAATGCAGTGGTTTGAGGGTGTTCATCAACACATTTCACCAGTGCTCTGAGCCTTGTACCCTCCAATTGGTCTCCACGAGCCTGTTGAATATTTCTCTTTTTGACATTTAAAGCTTTATGAGATTTGGTAGTGGAGTATTTGCACCTGCTTTATCCATTCATCTTGTATACAGTAGATGGATGTAATGAGAAGCTCTTTTGGTTCTAGCAGCTAAAAGTAATCAAACAAGCAATTAAAGCAAAAATAAATACATTCAAGTTCTTGTGAAACGAGGAAAAGATCTGACATAATTATTAGAGTTAGTTCTTGTTTAATGACCAGTTGTTTAACAATTGTTTGGAAGTTAGAACATACTTCAAAAAAGCTACTCATGACCTGTCCTGTAAGTTACAATTGCCACCCCTCCCCCTGCAGTCATATGATCACATTTTGGGCACTTGGCAACTGGCTTGCATTTATGATTGGTTGCAGCATCCTGGAGTCATGTGACCACAATTTTTTTATGGTAGAAAATGGCAAAAAAACTCTTCCCACTGATTCACTTAATGACCATATGATGCAGTTAACAACATTATTTGTTTAATAACCATGGTGACTATGTTAGTTGTAAAAATAATAAAACTGAATCTGGGCATGTGGTCCCTTGACTTGCAACTGCAATAACTTATGACTGACATTCTGGGCTCCATTGTTATCACAAGTTGAAGACTACATGTACAAAAGATCTAATGGTGTTCAGACTAGTGGAGAAGGACAGTGATTTTATATTTTAAAGAAGAGACTGGACAACCATTTGTCTGAAATGGTATAGCCCTTTCTGCTTGAGCAGGGGGTTGGACTAGAAGGCCTTCAAAGTCCCTTCTAATGCTGTTACTCTGTTGTTCTCTGTTATTTATAGGATAGGACTTATAGGAACTTGTTGGAATAAGAGACATTACCTAGATTTCAATACAGAAAAGGAAGAGTTAAATTTCAAAAATAAATGTAAAGTGATTAAGTTTCAAAAATAAATGTAAAGTAATTAAACATAGCAGAACCTCAAGGAAAAGGTTTTCCTACTCCATCCTTAAGTAAACAATATGAGCTAAATTAGTCTGGTATTAATAACACAGTGTTTTTACTTTTCTTATGCTGTCTACTACTGATCTCCAAAGCTTATTGAGGGAGCTACTAGAAAGCACATGGGCTTTTCTAATTTATATATGCAAAGGAAAAGTATATATTGTGCAATGAAGGAAGAGTTATGCATTAGCTGAATACTCAAATTCCCAAAATCTATGGATTTTATTATATGGTAAAGAAGAATTGAGAACATTTGGATATCAGATTGGCCCTCTGGTGTTGGATTTGAGATCACTGGATATCAATTTGGTCCTCTGGTGGACAAATTAAGTAAACACATGTCAAAGTCTTATTAAGTGTATTATTTTAAGTTTTCTGCTGAAATGTTCCAAGGATGTTGAATGTAATCTTCTATTTATAAGCCAAGAAAGCTGCAGTTAATTCTTTTTAAAAATTGGACCATTGATTTAAGAAAGCTTAAATCTCTTTATAAACACTGTAAAACTAATCTAAACTAAGCAAACTCGAAACAATATAAAACAGAATAACAAATATAATATTAAACATAGAATCAAAATAAAATTATATCAGCAAATGTAAAAAAGCAAGTTACTAAAAGAACACACAAAACACATCACATTAGAATCTGGCATACAGTACTGCAGAGGAGAAATTATTCCAAAATACAGAAATCACAATACTAAAGGCCAGTCTCTGAGTTAGTGAAAAGCAGAAGCTGGAAGCTGCATACAGATATATATTAACTTTCGAGTAAGATCCCTTTATGTGCAGATATAAAGCTAGTTGCTTTATATAAAAAGCAACTAGCATTATAACCTGAAAAAATGTAAGATGGTGTACCTCCAACTACATACTAAATAAATATAATAGAAAAATGCTACTTGCAGTCTTCACTTCATCTAGGAATAGCCTCCACTTGTGTTTATAGAATTAAATGCCTGCTTAAATTTCAGAAGTAAGAAAAGTAAGGGTTAATATATGTGTAACATCTTTTTCATACAAGTTAAAAGAGATATCTTGTATTTTTGATAAAGTGGTAAACTGGATTGCTGTGATGAATGAATGTCTGATATAGTTTGAGGTAACAAAGGATTTGTAAATAATGCTTCATGTAGCATTTTCTCTAGATTAACTATTCCTAAGGCAGGGGTGTCAAACTCACAGCCCGCAGGCCCGATGTGTCATGTGCTGGCCCCACCCCCACCCAGTTTAGTGAAGCGGAAAAAAGTCCCAATATATCACATTACACCGCCATGACATGAGTTTGACACCCCTATCCTAAGGTGTCTTACCAGGACCTCCATTTTGAAGGAAAGTTTGGTAGATTTGGTGGGCCTAATTTTGGAAAAAGATATTAACCGCACGTATTTATTATATTGGACATTGTTTGCATTGAGAAACAGTACCACAAATTTTAAAATAGTGCAGTGTTTTTTTTTGTTTTTTTAAAGGAGTCATTTTGTTCAAGAAAGTGGCAAAAAGGCATCATTTTTTAAACAGTATATAAGTATTAATTAACCCTAATTCAACAGAAGCAGATAAGTTTTCTTGCAACAGATGTTCTTCCTTCTATAGACTTGCTGGATTTTTTTTTAAAGCAATATAATTATTTAGTTTCTGCTGCTTATTGATTTTAAACCAGATATCATACCAGTTATATTCATATTACTTTAAATAGTTTTTGAAGGGGTATCTATCTGCATGTTATATGTATGCATATCTGTATATGCTGACTTTAGTATTAAATTTTTAATTTCCTTTTCATACATTGCAATCTGTCACAACAGATTAATCATGCAAGATATAAAATCCGTATGTATACAGTATATAAAAGTTCACGTCCTGTGCTAAGCAAGGCAGTACTCTATAATAATTCCTATTCCCAGGAGTGCAGTGACATTTTCTGTACTTTAATTCTAAATATGCAACATAGCCTACTGATGTGTAATCATGCCCATTGAATTTCTGTTCATAAATAAGACCTACAGTTAACATTATAGATATTCAAGTTCTGGGGTCATAAAAATAAGGCTAGATTTATAAATAATGGCTGTCAGAAGAAGCTCTTCTAAATATTTTTAAAGGACATGGCAAATGCTTGGAGTTGGGAGAAACATTCCATCATTCTGACAAGCTCTGGAATCAATACCTTTTGCTCTGAAATAAGCAGTAAAGTGTACCTGATTCATTCCATCAATGTGGAATTTATCCCATAATACAGAGCACTTCTCATGTTTGAATTTGTACACTGATGAAACAGGAAAGAAAACATATAGTACTGGTAATATAAAATCTCATTGCATGGAGCCATCTAGCGGACAAGACAAAGGCAAGAAGAAGAAACATACTATGTGGAAGTCTGATGGGGAGGGCTGAGTGAAGATTTCTGTGCGGACATTTTCAGATGAGAAAGCATTTTTATATGAACTCTTTTGTAATGCTCTTATAACTTTTTTATTAATTAGAATACCAACTTTATTTTTAAACATGCATCTTCTCGTAGCTATTCTATAGGCATAACAACCTACACTCAGATGAGAACATAGAAGCAATCAATATACGTCCATGCAACAAATATATCTAGATTGGCATTTTCAGTTATACTATTAAAAATAAATCCGTTTAAATATACATATCATTATATGGAACAAAGTGGATACAAAAACAAATTCATGTGTGCTTGTGTGCATTAACTATATGCATATGAGCCTGCTTGCACATTCAGATTTCACTGTCCCTAATATGCATAAAAATGTATCAAATGAAATTTACTAGTTGCATTTAATTTATTCATAAACTGTTCATTTATAATAGTTTCTTAAACCACATGGTAAATTATATCCTTAAGTCTTACTTTTCTGGTTAAATGCAGAGGTATATAATAGACTGTTCCTCCCTACTTAATTCACAACTGTCTTATTATCACAGTATGATTACATAAACAAGAGTAGTAAATTACCACTTGCTCAATGATCGTTCCTATTTTTGCTGTGTATATGAATGAGATGGGTAGACCAGAAGATAATTTTCTTTTGAGATTGGAAGGCAGTTTGAAAGACAGGACATTTTAGGTATACATGCTTTTTTCCTACAATACAGGTGATCCTCAACTTACAGCTACAACTGAACCCAAAATTTGTGTTGTTAAGCGAGAAATTTGTTAAGTAGTTTTGCCCCATTTTATGACTTTTCTTGCCACATTTGTTAAGCGAATCACTGCAGTTGTTAAATTAGAAACAGGGTTGTTAAGTGAATCTGATTTCCCCATTGACTTTGCTCATCAGAAGCTCACAAAAGGGGATCACATGACTTCAGGACACTGCAACCATCATAACTTGAATCAGTTGTCAAGCACCAAATGTAAATCATATGGCTATGGGGATGCTAAAATGGTCCTAAGTGTGAAAAATGGTTATAAGTAACTTTTTTCAGTGCTGTTGTAACTTTGAACGGTCGCTAAATGAATTGTTGTAAGTCGAGGATTACCTGTATACACACAACCACTGTTTCTCACACAAACAGGTTTTTGGGTTGTCTCCAAGCCTCACTGAACTAGATATTACCGTACCCAAGCTCTTTTGAAAATTGTTATTATTACCTACTATGTCTATTTAACTATTAAGAAAGCCTAATCATCTTTAGATTAAAGTTTATGCTACCTTTTTTCATGAGTTCAAGATTGTTCACAATACTTAAAGTGAGAACTATAGTATAACAGCAAATAACTGAATGTAAGCATGAGTTCTCAATCAAGGCAATATCCCCCATAAAATCTTTAAACAACTGATCTTTCTCCACAATAGGAGATAATAGGTATGATATAGCTCATTTCCAATGGTACATTTTTGGATTACATTAAAAGGCAGCAAAAACTTTAAAATAATTAGTAAGAATATTCTGCCTCAGATATCTTAATTTAGTTAGACCCTAGTTAAATCACTGTCATGATCCAAGACTTACAATCAAGTAACATTAATTTCTACAAATCAGTCAGTCCTTTGCTACTTTATTGACAATTCTAAAATATTTTGGTTCTAACTGAACAGAGATTACTTATGCAATTCAATACATTTTTAATATTGGATATTGTGAGAATGCTTATTTAGGGATAAGAATTAATGCTTATTTAGGAATAAGAATTAATGCTTATTTAGGAATAAGAATTAATGTTTATTTAGAAATAAGAATATAATTGATGATATGATTAGTTTGCAAATATCCTTCCTATCCTTATTTAACCCAAGTGCATAAACTTTTCATATACCGATTGTTGTAACAAAGGAAATACGGGTTTAAATATGAGCATGTATGGTATTGGTAACCCAAAAAATACCCAAAAGAAATAAGTCACAAAGGGATTTTGATCTGTGTTACCTGTAACTTTCATGTAAGTATAATTAGTTTTCCAACCTTACTTTAATATTCAATCGGCAGTGCAACTCAATAAAATGTATATGTATAATTATGCATTTTGTTAATCTCAGGGGGCTTTCAGTGGGGAGGGGTTTCCTCTCTACACGGTTCTACTCAAAATCTCTCTTACGAGAATCCCCTTTGAAGTCTCCTCCAGCTACGACCTCCCTTTTTCGGGGACTCGTCCTGCTCCACCCCACCTGATTCTGCTGCCGCCCAGCGGAGTCATCACAGGGTTAAGCTGTCAGCGCCGTAATGTTAAACAGGTGTCAAAGGCGCTTCGATATATCTGCAGCTTGAAATCAAATTCTTTGCTGTATAAAAAGATAAATTACCCAGGCGATTCCCGCCTCGGCCCACTCATCAGGACAGCGCCAGACGGAGAGCAATTTTTTTTTTAATGTGCTAACGACCTAATCAAGCAATCAAGTCGGAGAAGATTGCTGAGTGACCCCCTGAGCATCCATCTGCCAGCGAGCCCCCACCATTCATTTCCATTCCGCCGGGGACGGCGCGTGCCTTCCCTGGAAAGGAGAGAGAGAGAGAGAGAGGCAAAGAACAGGAGGGGGGGGGGGCTTAAAAAAAACACCCCTAAACAAATTAACACCCAATTTTCTAGCTTAATTAGTTAAATGAGAAAAAGCTGGTGGCTGCGGTGTGGGGCTATGCTTGCCGCTGAAGGGAGGGGTGGCTGTCTCGTGGAGAAACGAGCGAGAACTTCACTATCGCCACGGCATTAATTAGCGCGGGTCAATGGCGCCGATCCCCAGGGAACAGCCGCTTTAATTTCCCGTGGTATTTCAGTGCCTGAGGCCCATCGATTCAAACTGAAATTAACTTATTTTTCAATCAGGCCTGGGCTGCCCCTGGAGCTGACTCTTCCTTTACCTCCTCCTGAATAGACCGCGAGCAATTTTTCATTTCAAAGCTGAGGCTTCTCTCTGAGGTGGGAAAAAGGCGAGGGGGGAAAGGAAGCGCGCCCCTCGCGTGCCCCGCTCCCCAGGCGCTAATAGATTTCTGCTAGGCTCGCGGCCGAAATGGTGGAAGCGTTGGTGCCGTCAACGGGATGTGTCAGCGCTACCCAAGAGGATTAAAAAGCAGCAGACTATAAGTTTTTCTTGCATTCTCTATATAGCCGACCAATCCTCGCTTTTCCTTACTCTCTTTCTGACCTCCGTTTAATAGAGGCAAAAATCCAGGCCACTTGCACAAAAGGCATAATGAGAATTAATTATAGTCCTTCACTGAGCCATCAGACTCTGTATTGTCATACTGTGGAACTGTATGGAAAAGCATGCACTGTTTTACTTAGACCTTTTATGAAGTGAAGACTGAGATTGCAGTAAGAGTCCGTTGGAATTTGCAAACCACATTCGGTTCCACCTGGGAGTGTCCATATATGAAGTGATTATTTAAACATGAAACAATTTAGTATGAACCAGGTAGGGAATTCACATTCTGGGTCATTATAATCTTGGCATTACCCTTTTGAACAGAACAAAGGGATTTTAGGGGAAGTTATTTGTCAATGACATTATTTTGCCTAATTTTGCAAAAAAATCAGATTTTGGCAATCTGCAACAAACTACAAGGCTGTGCTAGTTGGGGAGAATATGTGAATGGCAATGAGTTATGGAAAACAGTGAAATTATGCTTGCTTGATCCTGAATTAACCATCTGTATTTATATTAGAGTATTGTGAACTCAGCTGTTACATTTTACTTACTCATCCAAAGTATTCTGCAAATTGAGTTGAGCAAACCATGCTTCAGTTAATTGTGTCTATCTTCCCTTCAAAATAGCATGCAGTTTTACCTTGTTCAATCAAAACAGATTTTGGGGAGTAGGTGTGCAAGTAAATATAATGAAAATAAAGGCTATTAAAATATCTAGCTGTATTTGGTGATGGCAGGGAGAGTAAAATACTATGCAATGTGTCAGACTGGAAAGTTATTACAGGAAAGGAAGGAAGGAAGGAAGGAAAGGAAGGAAAGGAAGGAAGGAAGGAAGGATGGATACATGGAATGTTTTAGGATCAGAAAAAAGTGTTGTGTACTGGTTCCATTCTCAATCAGGTTAAGTGGTTTCATCTTATTCCCAGTCAAAGAATGAAATAGCCTTAAATCATCTTTAGGGATACTAGTTTTAAAATACAAACAACCCTTCACTGGACTAGTCAGTACCTTTTATTCTGTTTTATGTATTCATCTATTTAAATTTGACTCATTAGGATGCAGCAATCACTGGCAAATAAAAATTATACTTTCCTTATTAAACAATCTTTCTTATTGCAGGTTTGGTTTCAGAACCGACGGGCCAAATGGCGAAAGAGAGAAAAATGCTGGGGAAGAAGCAGTGTAATGGCAGAATATGGCCTATATGGTGCAATGGTTCGTCATTCCATCCCACTGCCAGAATCCATACTGAAATCAGCCAAGGATGGCATAATGGAATCCTGTGCTCCTTGGCTGTTGGGTAAGATCTCAGCCTTGAGAACAGATCTATATTTTGTTATAGCCAGAGTCCCTGGCAGGGTTCTGACAGAGCGGGAGGGAATTAAAGTAGTATTTCCTGATACTGTGCCCTCTGTGTGATTTGGATTACTAGCCATGGTGGAAGGTAGATAATGGGTCTTTAGGCTAACACACCTGGAAGATCTGTTCAGAAAGTCTGTATTGTTTAAAATAGGTAGCATAGGAAAGAAATACCTGAACATGGACTACTTATAGACATGAAGCTCGACCATGGCCTCTCTACCGAATCTAGAGGTTGCACAGATCAGCAAGTATGGCTACCAGTAACACTTTTTAACAGAAGGCTTTTATTAAACTTTATGGAATATAAAACCTTTTTGTCTAATGCTAACAGTCTGTGTTTTATATTATGCTCCCACAATGTCTTTGCTAAAAACGTTCTTCATATTTTCTCAGCAGTTTACCACATGGTAAACTGTTATTATGGCGAGAATCCCCTGACAGATGGTTCACGCTGGCTGAGAACATAAACTTTTCATAACTTTGGGCAAAAAAATTTGGAGATCCTTTAAAGGTTTTTAGCAGCTTTCTAATTCAGAAAATAGTAATCACAGATCATGGCATAATAAATGTTTAAGGGTTTGGATAGATTTATGCATATAAGTTGACCTTGATTTACAACCATTCATTTAGGGACTATTCAAACCTACCACAGCATTGAAAAAAGAGGCTTATGACTGGTCCTCACACCTATAACTATCATATGTCCCCACAGTCAAATGATCAAAATTTGGGTGCTTCGCAACCAGCAGGTTTTTACGATAGTTGCAGCATCCCGGATTCATGCAATTGCCATTTCCAATCTTCCTAGCTGGCTTCCAACAAACGAAGCCAATGAGGGAAGCTGGATTTGCTTAACAAGTGTGTGATTCACTTAACAACTGCAGTGATTTGCTTATCAGCTTTGACAAAAAAAGGTTGTAAAATTGGTGTGGCTCATTTAACAACTGCCTTGCTTAGCAATGGAAATTCTGGTCCCAGTCATAAGTTGAGAACTACCAGTGTAAGAAGACCTCTGCTGGATCAGACCAAGAGTCTTCCTAGACCAGCATTCTTTTTGATGTCTCTGGTAGTTTACAAACAAATCTTGAAAACAATTGAATTCCTAAATTCCAAAATTCTTGGTCAGCCTTGGTATTATTTAAGAGGAGACCAGAGGATAAACATCTCTTCACCTCCACTCTTAGGCCTTCCTTTCAGGAGCAACCTGGCCTGGCAGATTAGTGGCTGGAGTGCAATCTGATCAGTTAGATGGTAGTCAGATGGAAAGTCCATTCTCAACTGTTGATTGTGCATAAAGAAGCCTTTTTCCCTTCTTCCCTTCCTTCTGTGTGCCAAGCACGGTGGAGGCTCTGCAGTAAACAAACTCTATATATAAGTAACTTATCTATGACAAATTTGCCTGATACTGTAAAGCTATTTAAATATAGTAGCCAGTTTTCTCACGCACTCCTGCTTCTTCCTTAGCTTTTCTTTTCTGCTTTTCCAGACTAATTCTTCAAATTTAACACCTGGCTTCTTGTAAATGTACTGCTTCATTCTTCAGTCTACAAGAAAGCGAGAATTGAAAGGACAGGGGTGGATGGTATATGTTAGGGAAAGAAAAGCAGCATGTAGGGGTTAGCATTTCCCTCATCAAGGTTTTGTTTCACATACAGATTCACTTCTGTATTTGGTGAAACTCTGCCGCCTAGGGAGTGCTGCCTCTTTAGTTTCCTCTGCCCTAGTCCACTAAACTGCAGGAATAACAGGTTTTGTCATTTTGCTACTTTAGAAATCTTTTTATTTCTTTATAAACATAGATTCCTTTTGTAACCCTGCTGTTAGCGCTATTTCAGGACAGTTTATCCCCAGACAAGATGTTTCTTCCTCCTCCAATCTAAAATATGCAGATTTGACGTCAGGGTTCAGACACAAAGATAAATATATATAGGTAGAACACTGGTGTAAGTTTCTCCTCAAGCCTGGCTGTTTCTGTCAGAGAATTAGCTGGAGGTCTTCCTCATGCAGGGCCCCTTCATTGGGCTCTCTGTGTGACTGCTGTTTGAAGCAAGGCTTTCTGCTTTTCCTTAATTCTGGCCTTTCTTTATCTTTACTGTTTTCAGTTCAAGATGGCTTTCCCATGCCCAGGCGCTTTTCTAAACCCGAATACCAACAATTCTTTTTAGGGATGCACAAAAAGTCTCTGGAGGCAGCGGCTGAGTCAGGAAGGAAGCCAGAGATGGAACGCCAGGCCCTGCCCAAGCTTGACAAGAGTGACAAGGAAGAAAGGGGGCCAGATTCCAAAACCACCATTTCCCAGGAGGAACTCAGAGAGAACAGCATTGCTGCCCTCAGGGCCAAAGCTCAGGAGCATAGCACCAAAGTCCTGGGGACCATCCCTGGAGATCCTCCTACCCCAGTCAGGAAGCCAGAGGAAGAGGAAGAGGCAGCCACAGCAGAGGATGATCGGCAAATGGAAAAATCAGATCTATTACAAGAGGATGAAAAACTGGTTTAGAAGGAAGGGATGATGGGAAATCAGCCATCTCCTTGAAGACTGACTCATCTAGTAGCTTCAGCCTCCTCTCAGACTAATGGGATCCTTCCTGTAGTCCCTATTCACCTGAAGGGTGGATCCACTTGGTCTTTATACATTTCAGGAAATCACAGGCTAAGGCCATCTTGTGTTGGGTGTGTTCAGAGACTGATTCCCCCAGGAGCATATTGCCCCTGCAATCTTTGTGCTCAGGAGCCCTTAGGCTCTGCCTCCCTCCATTTCAAGCAGGGAGAGGGAGGTGGACATTGAATACCTTCACAGTTTATTACAATACTGTCCCCCCACCAGCTATTCAGCCTCCATTACTCCATTTTCACTTCATCTTTAAAAATAGTCATCTCATTATCTAGATTCATACATTGTGATAAGCCATGCTTTATTTTAACCAGGATGTTTTGAGTAAGCTTCAGTGTTTAGTTTTGCTGTCACATTTAAACCATATACCTTAGTTTACAAATCACAATGTTTGATTCAGACAACATACTAAGCCAAAGCAAACAAACCATATAATGGCTTCCCATGCTGTCTGTACTCAGTGATCAAAATAAGTATTTTTCTCCTTGACTCGGTCAGGTTGTTAGCTTTCCCAGAAGAGAATAAAAGGCTTAATTATGCATATTTATATTTTCATTTAAAACTGCCCATTGCCTGACATTAAGGCTATATAATAAAGGAACCAATCTTTTGCCAAAAATCAACCCCAAATTAAAAATTGATCAGGTGGCAACCCTACCTCATACTGAGTGTGTTCATGATTACGGCATCAGCATTGTTGATTTAAGAGGTTCAGCTGCCCTACTCTATTAACGCAATGTGAACCTTGCCTAATAATATCTAATTTTGGACTGTTTAAGGTATCCAGATGTAGCTTGTCACAGCCTGCCTTTGCTTACTATCTTGAAATAGATATGCCATTTTCCCCTAGAGCATTTCAGGAGAAATCATGTCAATAAAATAAAATATACTTGTACAACATTGAGTTGATTCCAGTGAAGATGATATTCCATATATTGTAAAGTAATCATGAATTGCTATGGTTGGGAATGGAGCACTTAGGGTACCAAGACTATCTGGATGCCATATTGTGTAACTCAAATCCCAGCCACTTTTCCCAATATTTTATGTTTAGCTTTAGATAGGGTAGTTGATGGTGTGAGAAATGCATCTAAGAGATAAAGTCCAGTTGTTATACTTGATATTCAATATCCCTTAGTGACTGTGAATAATGACTTAATTAAGCAAAAATGTGGTTTCATCTGCTCTTGAGCCTGGATGGCTTCCTTATGGTTCACAAATTCAAGTCAAGAGGTAGAGAGTAAGACTTATGGTCACTTACCTCTAGTAGTGATGTTTCTTGAGAAAGAAATTTTTACTTGCGTTTTTAGAAACTATTAGTACTGCATTGTGTTTACATTAATATAAAAGAAGTGTTTGATCATAGTGATCATTCATTAACTATCTTTGCTTGGTGTTGCAGTCAGCAAATGGTAAAGATAGAATCACAATACTGTATTAGCAAAAACTTATAATCAGTTTATGATCATTTAAGTAATCATAATATATTAAGTCATGTACACATTGCCTAAGAAACTCAATTTCATAAGAACACGGCTCTTTTCATTTTCAGTGAAGGCCCAGGATAGCAAATCCCCATTTTTATTTATCTTTATTTTTAACAAGAGCTGTTTTATTTATGATTGATTTTCCTTGCTGATATAATCCCTTTCTATATCTCCCAGTTATCTGGTGTTTTAGATTATAACCCATGGTGTGTAAATATTGTATATATGGTAAGAAAAGTTGGTATTTGAGGTGTTTAAGATAAAAAGCTGTAACAACTAGTCTTTGAAATTTGTGATTTTGTGCCATTTTTCTGTAAAGATATAAATCAGAATAAATCCAAACTGAAGATGAACAAGAATGATGCTGCAGTATAACTAATAAGTGCTGTTTAGATATTGCAACGCAGGCAGTATCTGAATCAAATAAAAACATTTTTATGGCCTTTAGGCCACAGTAGGCTTATCTCAGCATGAGACAAAAATTACTAATACAAAAGGGACATTTAGAAACAGCACATTAGTAACTCTGTAGAAAGCTTCAATAAGGTATTTGATTAGCTTGATTTGATGATTGCTATTTTTCTGGCCTTCTATGCATAACAGAAGCTTAAAACACTAAAATTTTAAAGAGAAACCACCAGTTTAGATGAATCCACCCTAACTTAATGCTAAATGAGATGTACCACTTCCAACACTTCTCTTTAAGCACTGAGGAAGACTGCATTGTTTCCAACACTTAAATCAAAGTGCCAAGACACATTGTGTCCAGTTGTGTCCATTCTGGATTCTTATAATTATATCAGGCTGAAAAAATACCAAAAACAAAAATCAACATTATTTCTCAAAACAGCCTGTGAATTTATTAAACTTTACTATCCTTACTAATATTAGAGAAAGCCACCGGGGACAAATTAATCAGCCACCATTACTTCAGTACCAGAAACAAGATTAAACATAAAGATGCGAGAGAACAGCTGACTTTTAATTCTTTGCCATCATATTGCAAGCTGCCTCTTTCTCCAATACCTTGTTCATCACTTAGATTTACAGGAAAATCTGGTTGAAGGAGGACCAATAATAGTCTGGTAATGTTTTGAAAATGGATTACTGAATTCTAATGTTACTCCCTCCATCATTCTTGCTATTGGAGGAGAGGATAGATATGGAGTCACTGATTATTTCTTCCTATTGTGTTTTGATGTTTTCTGTGTCTATTTGCATTGCATAATGGATTTTTTTTCTGCTCAAAAGCTTTATACATGAGTTTTGAATATTTATTTACCATAATTATAAATATTGAGTTCCTACTAGTTACTAATCCCATCTAGATTTGTTAACATGTTGAAGCAGTACACATTCCAGAACCATCCATGAATACTTTCCTTATTATTAAGAACGTACAAGTGCATTAAAAAGTTACACTTTTAAATTCCACGAAAAGCTACATATTCCATATTTCAGTTCCATTGTTTCACCTCACATTTTTAATGCTTATAGTTTGCTCTTTTGATTAACTTTTTGGATTTTTGTTCAAGTTGGTTATCCAAATACATAAAGAAATATATGTAAGTATGTAGAAAAGAATGAGCATTTCTCTGGATCAATTATTCTATATGTTTGCTATACATTAGCTTAAATCACTGGAATTATTGAAAATTAAAGAAGGCCATATGTTTTGAAAACCATTATTTAACTACCTTAGATTAGGATTGTTTAGAGTTAGATGTGCAGATGATGAAGAGCAAAATGATTTTTGCCCTTTTTATTTATAAGTGTGTTGCTGTTATATAAATAATGCATTTTTAAAAGAAGAAATATTAAATCTTAGTATTCAGCTGTCAGAAGTTGAACAATATTTTGATACATGAAATAGGGAGATAAAATGATGACCTCATCCCTTCATAACCTGGGCTCAAACTTTGAAATATCTTCATTCTGCCTTTTTTCTTGCTCTGCTCCTCTCATGGTACCGTAGTATTCAACTATACAAGGCTAAAAAGAACATTGTTAAAATTACTGTCTGATTCTCCTAATTATATTATTGTATGCTTTTGATCTTAATGCTGGGGTTTCCAAACTATGGAAGAAATCTGGGAGAGAAGGGTCATGAGGTTGCAGACCCAGCCGAAACCTCTCCATCTTGTCCAGTTAGCTTTGTATGTTGCTCACCCACTGGTGATCCAGAGATGCTGGAGGAAATTACACATTAGGCCAAGCAAAAGCAGTCCTTGTGAAAACAGCCCTTGCTATAGTAGGGCCTCTAGTAAGTACACACAATCTGAGAGGGCTTCTCCAGATTTGCATGTTTTCACCAGAAGCATAGCTAGGATGGATTACTCCCAGTAGATGGAAAGCTGTATAGTTGGAACTTTGTGGGGAGATGTGGGATACTTATCTGCTCCTCTCTTGGTGGTAGGGTGAGAGTGTTGGGAGCCCAGTCCAGAAGGAAGCAATGCTGGCTGCACTCTATTACTGCTTCACCCTGGATGTGGACACTTGTGTGCTAAAGGAAAGGGGAATGGAACAAGTTGCAGGTGCATCTGCCATAAATTCTATGAATTGTGAAAAAAGCTGCTGCTGGATGATAACATCAACTTTGGAGGTCTAATTGGCTTGCTGCTGGTTTTTCATTCAGGCCCTGGGTCTATGGCCCTGCAGGAAAAGAGTATCATCCCTATCTTTCTGTGTAAAACTGGGCTAGCTTCCTTGATAGAAAGGATGCCTAACTTGCCAGCTAGAAGGATGCTGTGCTGTCCCTGTCCCTGGTTATGGTTGAAAGGCCTGGAAACCTTTGCCAAGATTTGGGTCTCCCACCCCCATTCCTTGCTGCATTGCTCTTGGGAATCTGAGATTGGAGAAGGCATTATAATTGATCTCCTCTGTAGATGGTTAAAAAAAAAAGTAAGATGGTGGCCATAACAGTGTGAACTAAGTTCCACCAATTTTGTTTATGTACTACACACAAAAAACAGGCTTGATCACACTGTCATAGCCATCATCTTGACTTTTTTTGTACCATAACCTATACATACCCCTGCATTAGAGGGAGAATATTTCTGTGGGCAGAAGGCTTTTAGGCTTTCTTGCTGCTCTTAAAAATTACCAACCAAGCAGACCCCATATTTCTCTTTGAAGTTGGGTAGAACTGGAAATTTCGCTGGGCTTCCTAGAAAAGAAATCTTGCATTAAATGTGACATTTTAAAACACTTATCTGAGCCTTACCTGAAATGAATAAGAGCATTTCCTCACTAATTTTTCCTAGCATCGTTTAGCCACCCGTGTGCCTGTAAATCAGGAGTGAAAATAGACTTTATTTCTTCCATGCAATGACTAGAAGATGCTATAAAATACTATAAATTACAAGTGCTGAAATGGCTTTTGCTTCCAAAAAAAGGCCCAATATTAAAGTTCTTAGTTGGTGTAGCTGCTGGCTTGGGACAGTCAAACTACCAGTATGAGGCTGAGTACCCATAAATTACATTAGGTTTGCTTACAAAGCTGGAGCCCTGTCAGACTCTGCTTCAGGCTTTCTGCAGCCATTTTGCCAGGACTGTTTCAGTTAATGTTGAATAAATTTCACTGATTATCTTAATAATGTAATGATAAACAAGAAACCAGATCTTTGAACATCACATTCCTTTGATTTAGACGATACACTTTTTGTCAGCTATGGTGCATCATTTATGCTACAGTTAGGAGTTCAAATAACATTAAGGTTTACTCCACAAAAGAAATATATTACAGTACTTATCCTGTTTTGCTCTTTCCCTTTTCAGTAGAGTTACATGTTTTCTCTGTGCTTACTGTTTTCTTTGAACAGCCTGCATCATTTTTTTTTTCACTTCAGATCTGCTAACACAACTCAGTCCAATCATCTCTAACCCTAAACTTCATACAGTCTTAAGGCAGAAGTCACAAAAGATGGCAAAATCTAGTTAATCTTGGCTGATCTCAAAAAAGGAGAGCAGGGTACTTGGGAAGTAGATCACCAATAGCCAGATAAGCTAACCTGGAAAGTTCAACTTAAAATCTTTACAATAGGGTCAAGGTCTGAAACTTTGCAATATCAAGGTCTTTTAAAAGTATAAATTAAATTTGTCCATTCCTCATGAATAAACTAATACATAATAAAACTAAATGATAAATTAATAAATAATAAAACTTATGTGACTAGTTTGATAGAGGGTTGAACCCACTGTTTAACCACCTCTCAGAACTTGCTCTGGGCTTCTTGCACAAACCTTGTAGGATTGCCCACAAAAAAACAAGGGCAAGTTGTGACAAAGCTCCTACTCTACGTATGCAAGCCTGACAGGATTTAATTTTTTTTTTTACAACCTTCCCTCTACTTTGCATAAGGTTCGCTGGGGATATCATGACCCCCGGTTTGAGAATTCCTGTTATATGTCAAGCTTTGACCAAAAACAGTTGCTCAGAGCTGACAAATCTCTTTCCATTCTTCCACATGCTGATGGTACAGCCATCCTACCACAGATTTAGGGAGAAACTCTTGAGCCCTTCTCTTACATCAGGGGTGTTAAACTGGCGACCCACAGGCTGGATGGGTTATGCACAGGACACTCCCACCCCAGCTCCACGAAGGGGAAAAACGTCTCCAAACATCATGTGATGGCAATGTGACACGGCGAGTTTGACAGCCATGTCTTATATTGTGGGGAAAAAAGACCCCTCATAATTGGTTATACTCCATCAAGGGTGGTGAATAATTTTTATTAAGAGGTTTTAAGTCATATACATTGTTAGAATATTAATAGCATCCGAATGGAATAAATTAAGACATTTAATATTTGTGAGTTACTTTTTAGTCTTTTGCTGTTTGCACAGGACAAGTAAGAGCTTTTATAGCAGGGCCTATCAATGTTAATGCTATTCCTTGTTTTTTGCTAGTAGCAAAGGCAATAATTACATCACTGCTGCTTTTTTTAAAAGTTAAGGTGATTAGTCACATGCTGTTTGGCTTGCTGATTTGCAATTATAAAGACCTAAGTCTTTTAAAAGCAATGTGGTCTAAATGTCTAAGAGCTATATTGCAAGTTTCTTGGAACTTGTCCATCTCATTATTGTACAAGAAATCTGGAATAACTTCTTTAGAGGCTCAGCCTTGTCAACTAAACGTTTGGCTAAAACTGATTTATATTGATTTATCCCTTTACCCTTTGAGATTTTAGAATAGTTTTTTTTTAATTTCTTGCAAGAAAGGGATTGAATTTGATGATAAGGTACTATGGACTTTAAAAAACAAAAGGAAGTAAAGGCAATGTGTGTTTGATAGTAATCATCAGAAAGAATTGGGGAGAGGAAAAACTGAGAAGCTATGCATGCATTACTGTGTTGCCCATTCTATATGGCCTGGAGCACAAATTTAATAATGTTCCTCGTTCAATTGCATTAGTAAGTAAGGTGAGGATTATATCCAGAAATCTTTGTAAGGTTTGCCAAGTTTTATTCCACAGCTATAGTTATAGATAGATACACACAAACACACTTTTTGTCTTTTTGTCCAAGTATGCTTTTGGCTTCACATTTTAGAAGTATTTGCCCATTTCTAATTTTGCAGTTTTCTCAACATATTGCCTGCATTAATAATGAGTAACAGGATTTAAAATAAAGAGAGTCTATATAGGGTTGTTTTGTTTTTGGAGGGGGGGGGAGGAAGGTCCTTAAGTCAGTGCTGAGTCTCCAACAAGTCCCTGCAGTTTTCTTGGTAAGATTTTGTGTGATGGAATTAACCTATTGCAATACAATATAAAATCACAAAGTTCAAATCGTGGCAGCAGCAAGTTGGCTTTTCCTACCTTCAGCCCTGAAGAAGCTACTCTCTGTTACCCCAGGTGTCTGTGAGAGAGGAAGAACAACTGCCACTCTGTAGACTATGGATGTTAAAGGGGTTGGTCTCAACCCAGGATGTTCAGTGTCTCTGGTACTGAAGAACCAGCTATCCTTAATGTGGCATTATTAAGGTTGATTTCCCAAAATGGACAGGACCAAGATGAAGAAGCAGTACATTGAGGACAAACATTTAATTGGATCCTATTATATTAATTATGGTAACTACTTTTAATATGTCTGTTTTTAAAATCTGTGATTTAAAAAACCCCCTCAGTTTTATAGGACCAATAACGAAATAGGCATGAGTTAAATTTGGTGCATAAATCCTATTGAGAGAAACAATATTAGAATATCATAAGACATCCAGGCAATGTGCTAATACACTCTCTAGGCATGTTTGTCTTACATTGTTGGATATTTGTTGAATATAACTGCACTGGTTGCTGGTTTCCTGCTGGGTCCAATTCAAGGTCTTTTATGGCATGGGTCCAGGCTACCCACCTGGAACTGCTCCCCACCAATGGGATTGGCTCACCCCAGTTACTCTGGCAGAAGGGGCATGCTGCGTATCCCGTTGGCCAAGGGTTTTTGGCTGGTGGGGATTAGGAGAAGATCCTTTTCTGCTGTGGCTCCCATCCTTTGGGACCTCCTGCCTCTTGAGGTGAGATCTGCTCCCACCCTTTTGGCCTTCCGAAAGGGCCTGAAAACCTGGCCCTGTCAATTGGTTTGGGGTTCTGCTGGGAGTATTTCACCCTGGAGGTGGTTAATAAGACTAAGATCCCACCTCCACACCATTTATGTATTGCTTCTTTTCCTAGCAGTTTTTTTTGTTAACTTTTAATTTTAAGATTTAAGATTTTAATGTTTTTAATGTGCTAATTATTTTATATTGTTACTTTATGATGTTGCAAGTTACCCAGTTGCTCGACAGTGACAAGGGTGACATATAGTTTTAATACATACCGTAAATAGATTCTAGCCTGGGTAGAAGCAAGGTGAACATTTTGGGACAAAAGTGGTTTCTGACACACTACAAATGCGCCAAAACTGACTGTATAAGCAAATAAAGGATTGGATTGACATCAAGGTTAAAATTAGACCAACAACCAAGAAGTAAACAATATCCCAATCAAGGAATTGCCAAACAAGCTAACAGTAAACAGCCCAACCAAAGAACCCCCAAGACCACTCCCACCAACACTGACAAGGCAAGCCACTAGAATATGAATTGACAGCAAACTCCATTCCTTACAAGCACTGATACTATTACCTAGTTTGGGTAATGAACCATCTGCAAGAAAACAATCAAGTTTAGAGTACCAAGGAGCACCCATTCAGCAGATTATTGAGAGACGTATGCATGTGAAAAAGGAACTTAATTGCTCAAATACAGAGCTGAAGTTTAAATACAATAAAAGTGGTAAAATATGTGTGAACACACAATGCTTAGCAAATGGTTCAATATTAAGCAGAGAGTAAAATGAGATGAGTTGTGGCCCTTTGGTTGTTTAATGGATTAGAGAATAATTTGTCTGAAATGGTATAAGGTCTCCTGCTTGAGCAACGGTTGGATAGAGGACCTGCAAGGTCCTTTCCAACTCTGTTCTTCTGTTAATGTATATATGAATAAATTCATAAAAAAAACTTGTGGCATGAATCTGTTGCTCAGGGATGTGAATGTACATGATGATGCCATATTGGCTCAGAAACAGAGAAAATGGAGGATTGAAACATTGACAGTTGGATGGCGCTGATGAAATCCTAAAAAGGTGAGAAGTTTAAATAACAAATGCATGAATTATTGTATGGATATTGAGAATGGTTTGCAAGAATAAAAAAGTATACACAGGATAAATGGTGCTGGTACAAACTAATTTTAGCTATGCTTATTTTTTTTTATTCCTTTGCTTAATCCCTCCTGTACTGTTTCTGTGCCATGCATCACGTTACTTATTTGAAAGGCAACATTTTTTGTATGTATGAAGCATTCACATGTGCTATGAAAGAGGATTGCTGAACCAACTAATTTTAACTCTGGTGAGTTAAAATTAGCTGTGTTAGGCTGGCATTCAGTGTCATAGAATCTCGACCGATTATTAGAGTAGCTTGTTTTGTGAGATGGGCAGCTATATAAATTAGACAAACAAACAAACAAATCTTACCAAGAGGAGAATTAAATCCAGCCCATCTCTAAACTTCACAAAAATCCACCTTTTAAGCTCTAATGTAGTTTGGTTCTTATTGAACTGCACCTCACAAAGAAGTGAGTTCAGCTGTCCAACAGAGACTGTTACATAGGATTGCAGAGAGGCACAGAGAAGTGAGATCTGTAAAGAAGTCTCACGAGTCCCCTGTGTCAAACTTTTTAAAGAGATTTATTTCCTCATTCTTTCACAATTTGACAATTTATCAAGACTGATATTCAAAACAAAAGATAGTGTGGTCCTATAGATAGAACAACCTGAAATTCAGCTTATGACACAGAAACAGCAGAGAGAAGTAAACATATACGGGTAGTCTTCAATTTACAACCAATTGCTTAGTGACTGTTTGAAGCTTTGACAGACCCCCACCAAAGCTATAACCATGACCATGACAAGTTTCAAAGTTCTGACAATCTCCCCCTAGCCGCCTGTGGTCAGATGATCACATCTGGGGTGCTCGGCAACTGGCCCTCATTTATGTCCATTTGCAGTGTGCTTGGTCACATGACTGATTTGCAACAATTTTCTTCAACATCTGGTGTTCTGATTGAAGAGCCGCAGTGGAGCAGTGGTTAGAATGCAGTACTGCAGGGTATTTCTGCTGATCACTGGCTGCCAGCAGTTTGTCAGTTTGTGTCTCACTGGGTCAAGGTTGACTCAGCCTTCCATCCATCGGAGATCAGTAAAACAAGGACCCAGATTATTGGGGGCAATATGCTGACTCTGTAAACCACTTAGAGAGGGCTGTAAAGCACTGTGAAGCAGTATATAAGCCTAAGTGCTGTTGCTATTGCTATTTTCTGGAAAAGCCATCCCATAGTGAACAATGAGTTTGCTTAAAAATCATGGTGTTTGCTTAATGAATACCATGAAAAGGGTTGTAAAATTGGGTCTGGTGATGTGGTTATGACCATCATGATTTACGACTATGATTGCAAGACTCAATTATGATTGTAACTCAAGGACTATACTATCTGAAAGAAAGAGATCTGTGGTAGAAATGTTTACCAAATTGTGCAGCTATAGCAGAGAACTTTTCCATGTGAGTTTATCCATCAAGAGGCTCTGAAACATAAATTACATCACTGTGGGCTACCAGTAAGACCTGTTGCCATTCTTGGACTATGCCCTCCAAATATTATGTATCTCAAAAAAACCCACCCCAAAACAAAAATACTTGACATATGGCTGACCATTTTCTGTGATAAAAGGCAACTGTCCTTCCAGAAAACTTGGTTGCTTTCACTGATTCCATTATTTTTAAAATGTCTTTCTTCTAAGTAACCCCAAAATTTCCCACTTTGAAACAAGGAACTATAGCTCCTGGCAAACTCTGCGTATAATGACTGAGTCAATTGTTGTGGAAAATGACATGTTTGAATGTAATGAACTCTAACCAAAGTCTTCTCTTTATCATAAATTGGCCTATTATGATTTACGCATTCCATGCACCAGTGCATGTCGTTCTTTATGAATAGATTAATTTTTCAGATGCCTGGGAGTTCCTTTGCTTGCAGGTGGCAGAAGTAAACACTGACCCTCTATGCAGACAAGATTGTACAGGAGGATTCTGAGCCAGCATGGTCTAGTTTGACTAAAATATGATGTGCATGTGTATCAGTCAAAGCTGGATTTAATACAGGAGCACATTTAAATCAGCCTGAACGTTATTCCAGTTAGGCAGTACTAAATCCCACCCCCTACTCCTCCCTTAAAAGAGATTGGATTTCCTTTGCTTTTGTTTCTCTAGCAGTAGAGTAGTATACGTGTACTCTATGTTTCAGGAAGAGAGTATGACATTCTTGAAATCTTAGTTTAAATGTGGATTTACCATCTGGTTCTGGAAAACCTAATGGGATCACATTTCTTAGTGCCAGCAACAAATATTTTTTTTATTTTTTTATTTTTTTACTTTTGCTAGTAAGATTTTGTCTGGGTAAAAGTAAAGGACACTCTTATACCCTAGAATCATGGCCTGGCTGCTGGCTAGAACTTGCTTCCCCAAAATTGCCTTTGGAAAGAAATTTTCTTATCAAAGCAGAGCATGGAGCAGAGGTCCCTTGACTGCATACATGCCAGAAGCCACAGCTTTTCGTGGACCAAGGAATCACCAAGAACTATACCAGCTCTCAGTGGAGCAAGCAGATGTATTCTGGGGAGCACTAGCAAGAAGCCGACTGATGTGGAACAATCCTTTTCATTCTGTTAGTGACTGTAATTTTCAGCAGGGCAAGGTGTCCTGGTTCCTTGGAGGACAGCTCAACGTAGCAGGTAAATAGAAATTCGACTGTTCTTTGTTTCTTTCCACTGGTGAAGGAAAAAAATATTGCAGTCCAGGACCTTTGGGTAAAAGGTCTTTTAAAATTCTGTTTTAAATTTCACCAAATCAACATTCCAATCATTTCCCCTCGTTTTTGAATACCTTGAAAATTAATGTATTTATCCTTTTTAAACACACTTTGAATGTAGTTTAAGAAAGTAGCAACATATTAAAAGGGATGGGAGAAAGTAAATGTTGCATAAGTAGGATAATGTGTAGTGTGGATCTAAAACTCTTCCTATCTATAATATAAAGCTCTCTGTGTATCAGACTTCTGTAGCCTGCTTACTAGAAGGATTACAATGTGTGAATTATCTCTGTTTTTCTATCTTTGGAAAAAGGTCAGATAAAAAAGTAACACAAAATACAGAAAAGCAGAATAAGCAGAAATATGTTGTTTATTCTTGCACTAGATTCAGGAAGACATTGATCTAGTTGACTGTGGGACGAATGTTCTCTGCAAAATGTCTTTTAGAAGTAATTACCTATTTTTTGCATTTACTGGTTTAAAAAAATCAGCTCAACTTTTTATACTTTATAAAATGTTGTTTATGTTTGGGCAGATTTAAAATAACTAAAAGATATGCAATATAATTAAACAGTTGATAACAATACAACAAAAAAGGTGCAGCTCACAGAATTCAACTGTGTATGTGAAAGTATTTATTCAACATGAGTAAATTGTTTATATAGCTCAGGTCATTTCACTCATCTGTTGTATATGCTGTGTATGCTCTTCATCTAGCCTGTCAGATAAGTTTGCGGCAGTTTTAATCTTTTTTTCTGATGATTATACCCTGCTCATATCCTGCAGGAATGGAATGACATAGAAATATTAGTAAGTAAACCATGGACATTGAGAAGCTACATTTCAACTGAACTGATATTTCTTAGTGATGCTTATATAAAGTATGATGGCCTTTCTCCTATCAACATAGTAATCAGGGTTTCTGCAGATATTCTTAAAATATATCATCTTAATATAATGTATGTGACATAATCCTATGACTACAAAAACAAATCAGAACACAAACCTGTGCTAAGTATCACTCTTACATATAAAAACATTCTAACCTACATTAGTTTTCTTTAAATTATAGGGAGGAAGAGGCTGTTTAGCAACCCCTGTTCTCTTGCAGGGATCCAAATTAAATTATCCACAGGAGATAGCTGTATCAATATGAGACTTGTCATTGGAAATTATCTGGATCCTCTTTCCCTCCTTTCTGAAGATTAAGAACATTTGCGCTGTCCTCCAGCTGTCTGGTACTTGTTCTCCAGGAGCATCAGCATCCTCCCCCCAGCAGTGAGGCATTAGCAGGATTTGCTACATAGCCTTGGGTGAATGGTTTTACACATTGCAGTAAACTATGGTTTGCTTAACTATAGAGTACTGACTAAACACATTAGACATAACATGCGATTGACACAAATCAGGTGCTTCCAGATGATGGAAATTGTAGAATGAAAAGAAAGCTTTATAGTTGTGTCAAAGATGCAATGAATGGAGAAAAATGGTGCAATTAATGGAGAAAAATAAATACTTCCATGAAACATACATTTACTATTATTTTAAAGGTCAAAATAAATTTGGTACAGGTGGCCATTTTGACTGGCTTCATTTACATCAGGGCTGTCAAACTCACAGTCCACAGGCCTGATGCAACATGCACTGGCCATGCCCATGCCCGGTTTAGCAAAGGGGGAAAAGTCCCGATACGTCACGTGACGCTGCTGTGATGATGTGAGTTTGACACTCCTGATTTAGATGGAAAGCCCAAAAGCGAGATAGGATACAGCACTGTGTGAATTAACAGTTAAGCTGGCTTTTTTCTCCCAGTCTGGCTCCAACAGTGGAAGTGAGTCTTCCTGAGAGAAGAAAGCCAACAAAACCTGTGTGAAGCATTGGAATGCAAAATCCAAGTAAATGTGGTAGAGAATTTGGTGTCCTTCACTCACATGACCCTTTGTATGTAAAAAGTAAAATTATAGCAACACTTTCTAAAACTTGTGTTACAGAAACATTGCATTTTTTCCTGTAATGAATCCATATTAAGGATTAGTAGCTCTGAAAATGTTCATGGCTTAGAAAGAGAAAGTGTCTATGTAACGAATTATTTATTTAGTGTGCTTCTTAATTCTACCAATAACCACTATGTTCTGAATGGGTTATATAAACAAGATAAAAGCACAGTAAATGCTAAAGAACACAATTAATCAAGAAGCAGTTATTTCAAGAAAAGGTAGAATCTGTGGTTTAAATTCTGAAATGTATTTATGGCCTGTGCAGTTAATCTACTGACATTTGTTTGAGACTGCGAATGATTAACTTTAGATTCTAGAACTCCTGAGTTGTGAAAATCAATAGTACATTTTATAATTAGCATGAGCTACATAGATGACCTTGAGCAAGGCAACGTGCACAATTTAGGTTGTACAATTCATTTATCAATTGTTAATTTTGTACCCGAACTTTGTAAGCAAATAATGATGAGTCTGTTCATATATATTCACATACATGTATACTGTATGTAGAATCAGGCATATGTGTGTTTATGTGAATGTATATTATGTATAGATATAGCAAGAAAGAGTGCTAGTTCTTGATTCTTAGCATAGTACATTTAAGTGAGGAAATATGGCTTAGCCATCAATATTAAATTTATGATGGACACAGTAGAAGCAGCTGCAGATGGGCTGAGTGTGTAATAACGAGAGGTGTATTTTCTTTCAGTTAACTGTCTGGATCGACATGTCCACAAAAATCCAAATAAAGTAGCGTTAATCTGGGAGAAAGATGAGCCTGGGCAAGAAGACCAAATTACATACAGGTCCTGACTTATCATTTTCTCTATCCATCTATTTCAATCTTCTAAGAGGTGTGAATCTTCTTAATGGTTAACACTTGCTTTTTTGATTTCAGCCAAATCCTAGGCTTCTAGAGAAGGAAAAAGATTTGAATTGAAATGTCAATATTACATTATTAAAAGTCAGATCAGTGATTCATTGAGCCCAGTACAGGAGACAGAGATGACCATGCTTGTTTTCTGAGTTTCAGAAATAGAGACCTTTCTGTTTGTCCTAATTTGAATAGGAGATATACAGTACTGTAATGAAGACCAAAGTTCATAAAAGCTGTTCTCCACTGTTCTCTGTTACCTTGATTTGGAGATGTCTAATAGAATAATAAAACCGAGTATCAAAACTACTTATTTTCTTTGGGCAGAGAATTGCTAGAATCCACATGTCGACTTGGGAACACCTTAAAGCGCCAGGGAGTGAAAAAAGGTGACAGAGTCACTATCTACATGCCTTCCTGTCCAATGGCTGTGGTGACCATGTTGGCTTGTGCCAGGATTGGAGCAATACACACAGTAGTATTTGCTGGATTCAGTTCTGTTGCATTAGCTGACAGGATCCAAGATGGTAAGAATGCTGCATTTCTTTCTGTTTCCCTTTAGTTTTCTTTTTAGTCTCAATGACCAGTATGGTGTCCAAAAGTAAGATTATGCATGACTTGCTTTTAACGACAAACAATACTCTTAACATATCAAGATCCTCATTCCTCTAGTGCTGGCAGAAAGAGAAGCATATATCTTAGCTTAAAAGTACTTCTGCCCCTGGTAAAGCAGTAGAAATTGAAGACCCAAGAATTTTTATTTCGTAATTTGACTTTTAAACAAAGGAAAATAGTATTTTGAAGCTGATGCTCCTTCTTTCTCCATCTCTTGCTGTCAAATTTTCAGATTCCAACAGACTATTCCCTCCGCCATATATAGTTTTGAATGGTGGCCAAGGTTACAACATAAATTAAATATACTCACAATGACATCAATGTAATAGTAGTTGTATGTTTGCTCCATGTGCATGAAGGCATGGTAAATAGTAATAATTAGATCTGGGTGAAGGCCTGGATTGGGACCCTGGAATGGGAAGAGGAGAGTTCAGATTACTTCTCCCTCAATTGCTGCTATTATTTGTTTTGGAAATACAATAACCCTTAAGGAGACAAGCTAGAAGAATTTCCCAAATAATCCTGAGACCATTTCTAATCTGTAATAAAAATTCACTTACTAACCTATAACAAATAATACACTTGTTAAAATATACTCTACAGTGTATCAGGGAGGAATTTACTACACAAATTCCCCCTCAGAACACAAAGGAGAAAGTTGCTTTGAAAAGCGTAAAATTTTTATACTAATTTTTTTTTGTGGGGGTGGGGTGGGGCTGTATTGCCTTTTTCAGCTCAGTCTGAAACAGTGATCACAGTCAATCAAGGTTTGAGAGGAGGCAAAGTTGTTGAACTAAAGAAGACAGTAGATGAGGCTGTGAAGTTTTGTCCAACAGTGAAGCGAGTTTTTGTTTCAAAAAGAACAGATGAGAAAGTTCTCATGTCTGATTTAGACATACCACTAGAGGAGGTGAGTAATATATTCTTATACTGTATACACTATACAAAGTTGTGTTTCCCCAGTTTCTGTGGTTTATGAGTGCTATAGTCCTATATTCAGCAATACCTTTTTATTTCTCTTGTTTTCTCTTTCTTCAGACCATGCTTGGCCTTAAGATCCTAGTTTCCATTAACCTAAATTTTCCTTGCAGATGGAAAATGAACTGGAGAACTGTGTTTTAATATTGTAATATCGGTTAACAAACCAGCTTGCAATGATATGCCAGGCCTGAGAAGGCACTAAGTAAGATGCCTCTGAGAAATGCCTCATTTCCTTCTCCTTTCTTATTGCTTCTTTTCCCTTACCCCTTCTCTTTCATGAATTTTACCTCTTTTTCTACATTTCCTCTGTACTTGGCATTGGTTCAGTCACACTTTTTTGCTTCTTAATCTTTAAGTTTTGATGCTTTTAGAATTTAGAGCAAATGCCTAAGAACTTCACTTCTTTAAGGTGGTGCTTCTCAAATTTTTCTTTCATCACTGCTTATTAGAAACTCTTAAATGTCGCTGCAGTAACTAGATAGTGTCTTCATGTATTGTTACCCGGCCCCCCCCCCAAAAAAAAACCAACTTTAACTCAATTTGGGAGTAATTTATCCCTGTTGAGGAAGCAATGCTCCTGCTCAGGGAAGAGGAAGGCTGAATAGGTGTCAACTTGGTTTTTTTCCAAGATTTGAGTCCCTCATGTAACCCAGGGATACTACCATTGTGTTCTATCTAGTGATAGTAAGCCAAAGTTCCTGGATTTTACTATATAAGGCAACTTTTTTTCAGAATTATGGATTTACAAATGCCGTATGTACGTGAAAGGAAGTAATGAAATAATGGGTATTGTACTGTATTGTACTGTATTGTATTGCATTGCATTGCATTGCATTGCATTGCATTGCATTGTCCTAGAAGATAATAATTGTTATCCTTCATTAGAGATACAAGGGAGAAGGAACAAGGGTTTGTATAAGCAATGCTAGCTATGTCAGATATAGCCCATAAGGGGGTCAATAATCTTTGCACAGCCTTGAGAAATAGGAGTTTGTTTTGTAAAAGTGAGTATTTGGAGACTATTCCATGCTAAATGTCATTATTAGTTTGGTCATTGGTACAGAGGGAACTAGAGAAGATCACAGAGGCTTTGAGGAGAGCCTATTGAAAGATTATCTGCTTCCTGTGACAGGAAATGATGAAAGAGGATGTAACCTGTCAACCTGCTACCTTGGAGAGCGAAGATGTACTGTTCCTCCTTTACACTTCAGGAAGTACTGGAAAACCCAAAGGCCTGGTCCATTCCCAGGCAGGCTATTTGTTGTATGCTGCACTCACACATAAGGTACAAAATGGGAGTATCTTGCAATTCTGCATGGACAATTACATTCTGTGGCATTTTACTTGTAATTCTTCATGGGTAGATTGGGTGGTCGCCCATCACTGAAAGTAAGCAAGCCCTGAGCAGCCAGCAAACCAGGCAGTAAGCAGCCAGCAAGCTACTAAAAAGGGTTTTTTCACATGGTCAGTTTTTGTTGTAAAATGTTTTTATCCTCCACGTAATTAATTAGAAAGCAAATTCCTTATGAACATGAAGAGATTACTATTCTCATACTTAACAGGTATGTGCAACAAAATTTATTTCCAAGGAGTATATACAAAATTACAATAAATTGTCTATCCTCCTGTCATGAATATCCAAATCAAGCTCTATAGCACTCTGTGGGGTTTATTTCCAAATGACAGCCAGATAGCCATTTGTAGCTAGAAGTCTTTGTCTGGCAGACTGATCCTATTAACGTGGAATGTAGCACCATTGTAGAATTTACTTTGGAGTAGATACGCTAGCATCAGACAAATTTTCAGATTCTTTCACCACAGGATAATGTTTGACATCTTTACCTTTCCAGCATATAAGGCTTCATATGTTTCTTTGCAAGAAAAAAAATTGCTGCGAGATACAGTTGAATTAAAAACAGTTAATTGTGTTACTACAAATAATGTTCACAGTTTCAAACTTATATTTTTGTAAAAGTAAAGAAAAAAAGAGTGGGATATTGGTCACGATACTTTAATGTGTGGTTTAGCCCTTAGTTCCATGTGCCATTGAACACCACAAGACAATTCTGAAATTAATTCTTATTCTTCTCTCACTGCTGGAAACAGCATTCATATTGGCAACTTCCTACTGGGAAAAAAAATCCCCAAACCAACTCAGAGAATGTCAAGTTTCCATTGCAAACATAATGATCTTTCACCCAGTCCCCCTCTGGAATCTTCATCTGTTGCAATGGATTTAGAAAGAAAGGGAAGTGAAGAGAGGGCTGGGAGCAGAGCAGCATTGTTTTCAATAATAGCTACAGTAATAACAGCCAAGAAACTAAAGATAGTGCATTAAAGAATGTTCCACTCTGCAAGAAGTTAGGAAGTGAAATAATACAGTAAGTGTCAGGCCACAGAAAAACCCAGTTCTTGGTCAGTTTTGCAAGGTAGATGTTGACAAAGCCACCTAATCCATTTTTCCCCTAAAACTATATTAAAATTCCAGCAACTATATTCTGGAAACATTCTTAAGAAATGCGGTTATTTTTTGAATTCAGGAGGCTGAACTATAGACGTTTCACAGAACTAGCTGCTACAACAGTACTCACAGAACTGGTAATTGTTAATTAAAGGAGAATCACATACTGATATTAGGAAAAAGACAAGAGGCCTGCAATTTGGAAATGTTTATTTATGTATTAAGATAGAAATCTAGAAAGAATGCGTGTTTCATCATAGTTGGAAAGCCTCTAATACGGTGAGCAGACAGTCTATTTCATTTGTTGTCTAGGTGTTGCTAATTGTTGATGGACAACTTCAAGTTCCCTTCTGTCACTTTTAGTGATTTCTTAATCTTCCATCTTTAAGGCAAATTTGGATTAGAAAGATTCAGGGGCCTGCAAAAAAAGGATCAGTTCAGCAGAAGAAACAGTGATGTGATTTTTGAAGAACATCTGTGAAATGATTAATTGTAGTTAGAGGCAATGCATGGAATGGAAGAGTTTGATTTAACTCTCTTAAAGCAGGAGAAGAAATATGCATGTCCAGATGGCCATGTCACATTCATTATCATTGAGATTAAAAATTGCCTTGAAAATAGGACGTGACCCCAAAGATTATATATGCCCTGCTCCTTCACATTTGTTTTTTAATTGCTACTTCTTTCGTTCATTATAAGGCTTGTTCATACTTTTTAAATCTCCCTCTTTACATCATATTAAAGTATAATGTGGAATTTGAGGATATTCTATTGAGTTTATATCTGTACATTTAATTTTTCATGGAAGTTCTTGAAATGTTGTAAATATTGTCAGTATTAGGTAAAGTTATTGAAGGTTAGAAAAGTCCACTCCTACCTTGTTCAGGTGAATCCTGAAAACAGTGTGATGGTAACTCAGTTGATAGAAACAGCAAAGGAAAGCAAGCCTCACTTCCTTTCTTAAATAGGTGGCTACATCATGAAAATATTGCTAATAAGAGAATCTCACATTAATTCTCAAGCACAGTGATAGCTTTTTGCCAAAAAACATGATTGCTTACCAACCAGAGTCACTGGTTTGAGCTGGGAGGTCATGCAAAAATATATGAAATTAAATAGGTATCTGACCATAGATACTAGTACCATGATTATTGGAGGAACCAGGGGCTATACATTAAAACTGCATATCTGGAGGTTGCATGATTGGAGAAAATTATATAAGCATATTGAGACAGGAGAAAGCTGCTTCTATCTCATGTTGCCCATTTTTCTTTAGTATGTGTTTGACTACCACGATGGAGATATTTTTAGCTGCGTTGCAGATATTGGTTGGATCACAGGTCACAGTTATGTGGTATATGGACCTTTATGTAATGGAGGAACTACAGTCCTTTTTGAGAGTACTCCAGTGTATCCCAATCCAGGTAAAAAAAAATTAAATTAAAAATTAAAAATATTAGATAATGGGATGTTGATGCAAGACAAAGGCACAAAATTATAAGGTTTTAGGTATAATCAGTAGATTAATTCGTGGCTCATATATCTTTTATTTTACTTTATTTCTATGCAGCCCATTTTCAAAGGCTTCAAGGTAACATCAGTAATTTAATTTGTACCTAATTATATATTACTCTTGCTTTTCTTCTCTTGTGGCTATTATCATTTCTTTTCCCTATCTTCCATTAATCTTATTAAGATTATTTTCCAAAATAGTATGTTCAGTGGAGGTACTATACTAATTAGTTAGAATTAATAGAAGATGAAACTTTACCCCTTCTTTTCCATTGCCTTCTCATATCTGTTAGCTTACACAAACATGAAAGTTAAGAGTGATGGGAGCTTTGGGGTTTTTTAATACATGGGACATATTACAAATGGGAACATAACAGAAATTGTGTTTGATGGGTAGAAATATTTCAAATAGCTTTTTACACAGCGATAATGATGTGGCAATGCCTGCAGCTAAATACATAATTACTATGACTTCTAAAAGTATACAGGCAGTCTTCAACTTACAACAGTTCATTTAGTGACCATTTGAAGTTACAACGGCACTGAAAAAGTGACTTATGACCATTTTTCACAGTTAAGACCATGACAACATCTCCATAGTCACGAGATTTACATTTGGATGCTTGACAATTGGTTCATATTTATGACGATTGCAGTATCCCAGGGTTACGTGATCCCCTTTTGCAGCTTTCTGACAAGCAAAGGCACTGGGAAGCCAGATTCACTTAACAACCATGTTACTAATTCAACGACTTCAATGATTCACTTAACAAATGTGGCAAGAAAAGTCGTAAAATTCACTTAACAAATTCCTCACTTAACAACATAAATTTTGGGCTCAATTGTGGTTGTACGTTGAGGATTACCTGTAGTGTTCTGAAATCATTGGTGGATTCACTCATTATATTAGGCCTTGGTTTAACTTCATTAACACAACAATAGCATTTATGTATTTATTGATAGGCTTGTATCCTACCTTTATTATTTATTAAGCAAAGCAGTGAACATATCTAACACACTTCCTCTTGCTATTTTCTCCACACGAACAATCCTGTGAGGTGGGTTGGGCTGAGAGAGAGTGACAGGCCCAAAGTCTCCCAACTAGTTTTCATGGCTTAGGCAGGACTTGAACTAATAATCTTCTGCCTTCTAGCATGGTGCCTTAACCACTAGGCCAGTACTGGCAATGAAATTGATATTTTATTTTTTAAAGTTTTTATATGCATTTTCTTTACTTTTTTTCTTTACTTTTAAAGTTTTTATATGCATTTTCTTTACAGTTCCTATAATATACATTTTTATCTTTTTTAATGGAACTTTTAATACATTTATTTACATATGACATTTAGAAACTGCCTATCCATCGCACAGTGATGCTGGATGATATACAAGTAAAATATAAAAACATAAAGCTTTATATAAATATTATATTAGGATTACATGTATGTGTACATAGCATGTACATCTAATAATTATTACATGTACTTCATGTACAGTTAAAATATGCGATGTGACCTAGTTCAGCTTTACATTTTGACTTTATATATTTGAAAAGCACATGTTGTAAATGTGAACCAGGTAAAGGGTTTGTTTGACATTTCAGGGCGTTATTGGGAAACTGTGGAAAGGTTAAAGATAAATCAGTTTTATGGAGCCCCAACAGCAATTCGCCTTCTTCTTAAATATGGAGATAACTGGGTAAAGAAATATGACAGGTCTTCCCTCAAAATTCTCGGATCAGGTGAGTAGTAAGCCAGCCAATATCATTTTCATCTTGGCAAAGAATGTGTATATAATTCTTGTGATCTCTGAGCTTGGTTGATTGCCTGCAGATGTTTCATTATCCCACTAGTGTCCAAATAATCAAGCTCAGAGAACCTTGAGGATTCAACGCAGTTCAATGTCTTCTATTGGAATTTGTATGTATTTTGGTTGCAGGTGAGGTGTTATGTTCATCAAATTTGTAGGATTCACACCCTTTGCTCTTCCAGTATTTTTTAAATCATCGTTTGTTAAAAGGATATTGAGAACGAATAGTGTGCACATAACACTTAAGCTGTAACGGATGGATTCACATATTATGCTTAAGCCAAAGCCAAAATATGTTACGGTTTAACAAAATGCATGTATCTAACTTGGTGTTTTTTTTCTTTATAAGTTATTTTGTTTTTCCTCTTTTCTTGCAGTGGGAGAACCTATCAATTCAGAAGCCTGGGAGTGGTACTTCAATGTGGTTGGAGATAGAAAGTGTCCTGTAGTTGATACGTGGTGGCAAACTGGTAGGAAGCATATAAAAATTCACTATTTTTGGAGCAATAATTGTCACTTGATTAAGCATTGCATTTATCTGAAAAGATTAGCATGCATCGTGTCTTATATGCCAAGCAAGATAGAGATGAATGATTTAAATATGCTGACTACAAATCTCTTTGAAAAAACAAATCAAAAGACACTTTTGATGGTAACAACTGAACTACATTCATTAAGATTACAATGTATGGCAATACACAGGAATATTTACGAAAATGTTCTAGGACACGACCAGGTAACTTTTATTTTTCTTCAAACTATGAACTCAGAAGCATAACTTGTATCATGAACAAATACAAGGAATTTTCATTAACAAAATGGTGATCATAAAGATGGGAAAGATTTTCTTATTAGCATTCCCTCATTATTTTTCCTTCATTTCAGAAACAGGAGGCATCTGTATTGCTCCTCGACCTTCAAACCCTGAAGATGAGATTGTTCCAGCTATGGCCATGAGGCCATTCTTTGGCATCAGACCTTCTCTTCTAGATGATAAAGTATATTTTTAATTTAGCAGTTGGAGAATTGATAATGCACTTTTCAATTCACACAAGTTCTTAAAAAAGAAATAAGTATCAAAGCAACAATTTGATACTATCTGCTTTCCCTTTACTTTCCTGAACTGAAATAGCATGATACCATACCTTCTGTCTTTAAATCTCTTCCCAACAGTCTTGTTTAATAAAAGGGTTTGGATTATGTCTCCTAGTACTACTGCATATTATCATTAAATCAATGTATATTTGAAATCATCCTATATATTTCCCGTTTCCATTCCATCCACTTTCTAGTTTTTCTCTGTATCTATTTAGAATTGCAAGTGTCCTGGATTGGGATCTAGTATACCTGTGCTGTCAGGGTTCCAACCAATGCTCTAATAAAATTAAGAGTCACAAGCCATTTAGCAAGAATAATCCAGTTGTTTATTAGGAGCACCATGTTGTCAGTACCTAGCTGAAGCCAGCTCTGGCCCTGCTTCTGCCTCTGCCTTGCCTCTGACCCTGTTTTCCCCTCCCCCCCAGAGTATGTCACCAGTCACATTCCCCAACAAACAATTTCACAGGTCGTAGAAATCACTCTCGCCAGCCGTTGTGGGTTTCCGTGGAGATGGCCTTGGCTTCAGCCGGCTAGGCTGTGTTTTTTTTTGACTGAGGTGTGAATTCCTTGGTGCAGCTGCGAGGCGTGATTCCCATCCCCCTGCCTATGGCAACTCCGGAGCAGTTTGGAAAAGCTTCATAAGTTGATATGTGCTTTGCAAAGCATTATGTAGAGAGGTGGTGCTGTTTGAGTATTATATTATGTATTAGTTGTCCAGTATCATATGCCCAAACAAGGTTTTGCATAAAGATTTTCTGGTGAGGCCAGCATAATGTGAGAGTTGAAGTCTTTGTGTTATTTTTAATTCTGGATCAATTTTTCTGGATTCATATATTTTATTATATATTTCTTAATTAAATTTATATGCCACTCATCTCGCTGTTGAAACAACTCTGGGTGGCGTATTCCTATGCAATAAACTATACTTTTTAAATCATGATTTGTTGAAGTCCTAAGAACCTGGTTTACACATATAACTAAGTCATAATGCTTGATTTATAAACCACTTGGAAACTCAAACTCAATCTTGATCCAATCCAATTAGACAAATTACAAACAACAGTTTTAAAAATGTTGGGAAACCAAACTGGGTAAATATAAATCAATCAAATATAAATCAAATGTCTTTCTATAGGATATTGACTAAAAGGCACAAATAAAAAGATGAAGATTATAATGTTAACTAAGATTACAAAGGTTAGATATTTTTTTTATAAAGAAAAGCCAGGCTTTTCAGCATTCAGATAAGGGTTCTGAACAACAATAGCACAAAGGCAATGGAACATAAAAAATGTAAAGGACTTTTATTGCTAGTTTATACAGAACATCTAGCAGAATAATTTTTAAACAAAGATAGGAAATCCATGATTTTGTAAAATGAGTTGACAATGATGTACGTGCCTTTAGCTGCATTCTTTAAGCCTCAGTAATAATCTGAATAGCTATGCAAGCCACTTCCGAAGTTAGTTAAGTTTATACTATTTTCTCTCTCCAGGGAAATGTCTTAACACAGAATGATGTCTCTGGATCCCTCTGTATTTCTCAGGCTTGGCCAGGCATGGCAAGATCTATTTACAATGATCACCCGCGTTTTCTGGAGACCTACCTAATGCCTTACCCAGGTATAGACTGGTGGAGATGGAAAGGGAAAATAAGAGTAATATATAGTTCTCAACAGTGTTTAGAAATTGTAATTCCTTCTTCTGAATCCTTGTGCACAGTGGCATGTAAAACCAGAAAAAGATTTTTTCAAGTTATTGTCAGAGCCAAACTCACAATGCCACCCATATAATTCACCAGAAAATAAAAAAAAAATGTGGGTCACGGTTGAACTATGGAATGCTTGGTGCCCTTTGAACATTGTTGTTTGTTTGCAGATGTTTCATTATCCAACTAGTGTACTGATGTTACCGAGCTGAGTAATGAAACATCTGCAAGCAAATAATCAAGTTCAGAGAGCACCAAGGACTCCTTTATGACAATTATATGCATATTTCCTATAAATAGTAGGAGAAAGAGTATGATTTGGATTCAGATCCTAGAAGGTCACAAGGACTTTAACAAATGCAAACTGAGCTTCTGCACTTATTGTTTGCATTGTAAAGGTGAATGCTTTTCTTCTAATTCAAATCATCAAGTGATATAGAGAGTAAGGAAAATGACCTTGATTGAGATATACAGGAATCATTGCCTAGAAAGAATGGGCTGAAGCATTTTTTAACAACCAGAACTCAGAGATAACAAAAGGACTAGATGTTAGGGAGAGAAAATTCAATGTTACCTTTCAATATGTATTTTGTGTACCTTGTGTTGCGTACCTTGAAGTTGTACAGTACAAGAAAAGATTTACCAACTTTCGACAGAATACATCCAACAGATACGTTCTGTGCAAATGTTCAGGCACCCTGATCTGATTGGGTGTTTCAGTGAATGTAGAGATTGTGTCAGCTTCTGTTCACTTAGAGATTCATTGAAATAGGTAAGTTGACTCAGGATGCCTAAACTTTTGTATTCAGCTGGTTTAGAGTCAGAGGTAAAATCTAGCCGGTTCGCACCGGTTCAGGCGAACTGGTAGGGAAAATTTTGATTGGTTCGGAGAACCGGCAAATATCACCTCTGGCTGGCCCCGCCCCT
>JANHFL010002610.1:59049-69125 GCA_032468155.1 Oxyrhabdium leporinum | reverse complement strand
TCTTTGTTTTTCCACTGTTGTATAAACACAATTTCCACCCAGTCACATGATCAAGCCACGCCCACCAAGCCACGCCCGCCAAGCCATGTCCACCAAGCCACGCCCACAGAACCGGTAGTGGAAAATTTTAGATTTCACCACTGTTCAGAGTGGTTCTAAGTGCGGCAGCATGGGCAGTTCTTGGGCCCCCAAAAATGGACCATGTAACACCATTGCTCCTCAAACTGCACTGGCTACCCGTTTGCTTTTTCGTGCAATTCAAGGTGTTGGTGATCATCTTTAAAGCCTTTCATGTCATGAGTTCAGGATACCTGAGGGACGTCTCACCCCACTGGGATTGGCCCATCCCACCCGTGCTGGCAGAGGAGGCATGTTGTGGGCCATGTCAGCCTGATTATTCTAGCTAATGGGATCTAGGAAAAGGGCCTTCTTTGCTGTTGTACCTGCCCTCTGGAACATCTTGCCCCACAATGTGAGGTTGGTCCCAAGCCTACCTTTTGTAAGGGCCTTAAGACCTTGCTTGGGGACCCAATGGGGGAACAGCACAGTGGAGGTGGTTGATTAACAAAATCTCTCACCTCCCCCATCCTCCTTGTAATTCGATTTTAATGGTTGATTTTAACTTACGTTTTAATATAGATTTTTATGATTGCAAGTCACCCAGAGTTACCTTGTGGTTAAGATGGGCGACCAATCAATTTTATAAACAAACTGTATTGCTCATTTTACAATGAGATGTGCTATGAAGAAGAAATCTTTTCCTATGTTTATCCTGTGTGGGAACCTTCTGGACTTTCTAAAGGAAAATAACTGCCTTATATTTTTGCCCTGTTTTTCATCCTAGGATATTTCTTCACTGGAGATGGGGCCTACCGGACAAGTCGAGGATATTACCAGCTGACAGGCCGCCTGGATGATGTCATCAACATCAGTGGGCATAGGCTAGGCACTGCTGAGATAGAAGATGTTGTGGTAAGAGGCATGGGGAAACTAGCAGTTATTACAATATGTTCGTAGTCACCTAAGAACATACTAAGATGTAATGATCTGGGTAGCTGCTGCTATTTGAGCTGGCCCTCTAGCTGAATTGCTTGTGGCTTTCCAGACCTTTGCATGCTTCGCTGTTCCTTCACACCAACTTAAGATTGGTGGGAAACAACAAAATATGAAAAACAAATTTGATTGCCAGAAAAATATAAACAGATGCCTGCCTCGTTTTCCTTTTGGAAACTAAACTGTAGTTCATAAGTGCGGAATATGTGGTTTCTACTCGCAGTATTATAATTTTCATAATATTGTTATCCAAAATATACAGGGCCTTAAAAATGATAAGAATAATGCATTACAGAAAATAATGTATTTAAGGGGATACCAGAATTTAAAAATGTAGTGAAATTTTCTCAGTGAATCTTCAGTAGTCTACCACAATGAAAAGTAGAGGTGTACATACCTATACACGTATATAAAATTCCTGACTTATTCAAAAAAGCCACTACACAAATTAGTCAATACACATCGATGCTTTCTCCGATCCTCCTGACATTAATTTTCCAAATACCATTATATTGTATGATTGTACATTGGAAATAGTTACTGCTTTAAAGCATCTCCAGCAAGATTAGTCTTTCTGACTCATATTGCCCTTAAAGTGGACACTTACTCTATTTTGTTCTACAGCTCAAAGTCTCATTAGAGGTACTTCTTCATGCAAGGAAGGTATTCTATCACATAATTACTTAACCTGCATCAGGAAGAAAGGCTGGTACTTCAGGGCCTTGCCTTGCTAGTCTATTCCTTTTGTTTTGACCACATCAGGCTTAGTGAACCACATGTCTCCGCTAGCCTGTCAGGATCCTTGCAATAAATTATAGACCTGTTTATGTTCCAGAATAAACACGAGGCAGTGGCAGAGTCAGCTGTGATTGGATATCCTCATAAAATCAAAGGCGAAGGTGGGTGAGTCAGTTTGGCTACTAATAACTGCTATTTCTCTAATAGACTCTGCTTTCACTAGCGCATGGAATGAACATCCCACAGAATTTGTTTGTGTGATGCATATTTATTGCGTGCTTGGGATAGGCTCCATTCAGAGCCTTCATGTGGTCATTTAATGATAACTGAAGTGAAGATCAAGTTCTCTGAGAGGAGATACAGAATTTAATTGTAGTAAAATTTATAGTAAGAAGGGAATAAGAATGCTAAAGCATGAACTTACATACCCTGATTCTTACCTCACAGGACATTAGCAATAAATGCTCCAATAGACTTATTATAGAATTTGTATGAGTGGGGCATTGTTTCAAAAGTTAATCAGCAATTCAAAAGTAAAATTAATAATAGCTCTTACTTCCTACTCAATATCAGCTAATAGGGGGATTCAGCTTCTTGCAAACTAAGGGGATTATTTTGGTGTGAAAGTCTAGTTTTTTTGATTGCTTATTTTGCTCTTCTCTTTTTAAAAAACAGGTGCCTATGCATTCATTGTGCTGAAAAAAGGCTTTAAACTATCCCAAGAGAACCTGGCCGTTGAATTCCAGAGTCTTGTTTCAAAAGAGATAGCAAAATATGCAGCACCAGACCATGTTCAGGTAACAACAGGCAAACTTTTTTTTCCTAATGCACATCTTCATTCTGCCTAACAATATTTGTAGTCTGACGGAAAGTAGAACCTTTTTTTAAAATTTAGTTGGATCCTGCCTTTAGTATTTTTAAAAATAACTCAAGGTGACAAACATACCCAATGCACCCTCCTCCTTCTCCTATTTTCCCCACAACAACAACTCTGTGAGGTGGGTTAGACTGAGAAAGTGTGACTGCCCCAAACTTGCAAGAAAATTCAAAGCATTTGGATAACCAATGCAATTTTTTTGCAAAGACATCTTTAATGTCTTTGCAAAAAAAAAAGTCCAGTATAATCTAATTTTTCTGCTATCATTGATCATTTGCTCAGAATATTTCAGATTTGCTTAGTTGTATGATTTGCATTCCATTGATTAGCCAAACAAAACAAACCATATTGGTTTCACTATTGAAACAAAAAATTAAGTATGAAAGTTACCTTAAGTATCAAGCTTAAGCATATAATGTTCTTTTTAAAGAAAAATCTGGTTAACTTAATGAGTATCTAAAGCACTTCAAAAATATTAGAGCACGGATAGAAATTTTGTAGTGTTCTGTCTATTCTAGCTTGGTTTCTACAGGTTAAATAGCTATGAAATGATGACATTACTAAAGATACTTTACAAACACATAAATGCTATTGCAACAGGAATCAAATAACCTTTCGACAAATTTATTTAAACAAACAAACTTTTCTAATTTTTTTCTGGCATTACTTAGTTTGCAAGTTAAAAAAACCCACTATTACCAGGTTCATACATGCTGACTCATTCTTTGGTTGTTTTGGTTGTGGCTTATGTACTGTAGGAACTTAGCCAGGGTTTATGGCTCTGTGTGTGGTGTGTTTCCAGTCAATTATGGCTTATTCAACAATCTATGAGTAGGCAAACTATGAATTTGTGTATCCAACCAGAACCACGAGAAGAATAAGTCTTTTCATCAGTCTACAGAACTTTCCTGATTTTATAACCTTTAGCTAAAAATTTATCCAGATCTTAACTTTTATGTCATCTCAAGGCCTTGACTTTTCCCATCTTCTTGTGAGTGGTTGGTTAACTCTTTCCATAAACCTTCCCACTGAAGGTTACTATGTCAGAGGAGGTCCTTACACAAATCCATGTTTGGCCTTCTTTTATTGGAAAGTTTACTGAGCAAGTAACCAATTTAGTTGAGATACTATTTTACTTTTTTTTGGCAACCAATTCTGAAGTGCTAAGATACGCCAAAGAAAAAGTATCATAGCCTCAAAACTTTTTTTTTCCCGTTACCATTGTATGCTGGTAACTTGGTAAGAAATGGAATTGAGCAGAGCCTCCTACATTTGCACATACAATGAAGAATACATGCTCAACTATGTACGTCCACAGGAAAGAAAGTAGGTACAGAAGTGAGATTTTGTAAGATTACTAATATATCTCTTCTCAAATGAATATTTATGGGGTGAATTTCCTGATGGTGCTCTAATCTTTCCTTTCATTTTTCTGGTTCAGGTAGCTCGACACCTGCCTAAGACTCGTTCAGGAAAAATTATGCGGAGGGTTCTGAAGAAGATTGTAGAAAACAAAGCAGATGAACTCGGAGATCTGACAACCCTGGATGATCATGACACGGTGAAAGAGATAATTGAAGGACATAAGAAACTTCTGCAGAAAGACCAGAGCTAGTAGCCCAAGATATCTTGGCTCTCAAGAAGCCGCAATGACAAGAGTACTGTGCCAACAGCAGTCTTTCTACTCTTAAAATCCCTTGCTGAGCCAAAGGAGAAGCTTATTCATTACTGACAAAAACAAAAACAATAAATGGGAAAAATACAATTCTTAAGTAACAGCTGAAGAATATGCTGTTTAATATTCTACACCACATTCACTACTTATCCAAACCTGGATGATTCACCATTTGCTCCACTGTTTATGTATTAGAAAATTAAGTTTCTATCTTTGAGCAACTAAAGTCTTCTGGGAGGAAAATTGCAAACTCTTAAGGAAAAATGGCCATATTTAAATACATTTATAGAGGATCTTTACATAATATCAAACTTTGGGGACTAAAAGAATGCTCTGGGTTTTATTAGAAGATTTGGGGGAGCTTTTCAAAGGAAAAAGGATGTATAATTTAAAGGACATAAAGCAAAATGTAAAATATAATGTACACATGTTTTCCTGTTGCCTATCTGAAGTCTTATAATAGCTTCATTCTGGATTTTAAAGCAATATAACATTTCCCCCCAATTATTGTTTATCAAATTTCCCTTCCTTTTAAATTCTAATAAAAACAAATAGAGCACATTCTTTTAAAAATGGTCAAGAGAATCTAACAAATTTAAAGAATACACATAACCCCACACATCTTCAGCTACCTCCTAGTGGGAATGTGTATTCTCTTCTGTCTTGAAAAGTCACCTTTGGTCATTTTGCTAAGAGCTGTCTGCAGGAATGAATGGAGGCATGCTTTCCATACATACAGCAACCTTGATTATTTTGCATTTTTAACAGTTCTGAAGGTTGTAATTCTGCCCCTCCTTGTAAGCTAAACATGTAGTTGAAAAACACTGCCACCATTTGATAGATGGACAGAGGTATTCCTTTATTTTTCACATTTCTATCTTGCCACAAGCCAAAGATGCTTGCTGGCTTACATAGGCTATAAAAACCAAGTAAACATGTACAGTACAAAAAATAGTAACCTCCCGCCCCCCCATCAAATATAATACAAACAATAAAACAGAAGCGAAAGGTGGCCGAGTAAAATGAGGGGAAGTCCCTCCAAAATAATTTCATCTTTAGTAGCTAGTGATCTCTACCAGCAAGCTGTCCCGCAGCATTGGTGCTGCCACTGAAAAACCAGTGTCTTCTTGCTTCAGGTCCTTGAACCTCTTAAAAATATAGGATGAGTGGTAGTTTGTTTGCTCTGATTGGTCAGATCAGGATTGATTGGAGTATGTGGTCCTGCAGATATTTGGGTGCTTGCTCATCAGAAACAACTCTTGTGGCAACAGAGAACTCTGAGTTCACACCAACTCCAATTTACTAAGTTTCATTTTCGGTCTTTTCTCTGCCATCCAGGTCCTGGGAAAGGACATTGATAGCGCCCTCTCAATGCCTGGCTAGTAATGCGATATCATTGATTATCATTAGCATACTGTTAACACTGAACCCCGAAATGTCAGGTGACTTTTCCTAGAAGCTTCATATAGACAATGAACAGGAAAGAGAGGAATAGTCCTTCTGGCATCTCACACACGCCCTTGTGGCATCTCAGAGGCTCACACATCAGAGGCCACTGACCTCTCTATCATTACATACTGGAATGACCATTGGGAAAGGAGTAGAACCACTGAAAAAACTCCCTCCCATCCCTACCCTCAGCAAAGCTCTATCTTGTACTTGTCCAGAGTTGCTTATTTGATTTTTTATCAAGTGGTGCTGACATTTTACAAAACTCATTGTTATTTTGCATCAAATAAAATCTTTAAACAGTCTGACTGAAGAGCTGTAGGGGCAAGATAATTGATCCATTTGCTAGCAACTCCAAATATAGAGGCTTAAGGGCAGATCACAGAAATTACACAGCCGCTTTCTTCCTTCTACTCAGGCAAGGAAGCTATAGCTCCAACCCTGATATAAATTATGGTCAAAGAGACTGTGCTACATTCACCTTATGTAGATAGGCCAGCACAATTCCAGTTATGCAGAACTTTAATACCAGTCACACAATGAGTTCCATGGATGGAACAAAATTATTCTTTCTTTCCCTTCTGGATGAAAGGTTGTATCAGGGGTACAGCAATCAAAACAATGGATTGGAAGCAAATTTATAAGATAAGAAGTGGTTAAAACTTTTCTCCCCATGGTTTTTTTTAATTGGAAACCTTCTTGGCACTTGTAATTTTGAACTTTCAAACCATACTTTCTCCATTAAAGCATGTTGATTCCAAGGCACTTTAACTTGAGACTTTAACTCCAATATTTTCTGTGATTGGTTTGGGAATAATTCAGGGTTTCTCAATTCTTGTTAGCTCCCATTTTCCTTCTCCATACAGTTTCAAAATCCAGCTATGGAACTGAAATTAAATAGTAAACACAATCTGAGAATTATGATTTTAAAAATAATTTCCCTTTATCTCCCTGTACTCATCACTCTTACCTTTTCCAGACTTTTGCGATGGCCCACACTGACCAGAGTCATTCCCAGTTGGATGCAGATTCTATACATCTCATTCTCTACATCTTCTGTCAATGCACTTGTAGCTTCATCTAGCACTGCAAGTTTAAACGGGAGCCCTTCAATATGGCACTACTACAATTTACAATCTTGTTCTCTTCCATTCCTGAGTAAAACATAGCAAATGTATCTAGTTCTCTAATTTTATCACACCCTAATCACCATTCGGGTAATTGCAATGTGCATTATGCGGGGTTACCTTTTCGAGACAACTAGAGAACTACAGCTGGTTCAAAATATGGGAGCAAACTTGCTGATGGGACAACTCCACCAGAATAGCAATACACAACCTATCCCGAATCACTGCATTGCCAGCTGGTTGCCTTTTGGGCCCAACAGAGAATTCTAGTCATCCCTTTTAAAGCCCACCTACTGAGCCTGTTGAGACACATCTCATTCTGCAAGGACCATGAGTCATGATAGACAATAATGAGGGCCTCTATCTTTGGAAAGCCTTGTCCCTGGAAGTGAGAATACCCTCTCCCACCTTATATTTAAGAAGTTGAAACTCATCATTGGAGTCAGCATTCAACCCCTAGCTTGCTCTACTGCCTCTTACTTATTTATTCTTTTTGCTTGTTTTATGGTAGAGTTTTAATTGTAAGTACTAGTTGGATTGTTCATTGCACAGAATCCTAGATGATTGGGGTGGCTTATAAATACATTAACATACATACAATACAATTTAATGTAAAACACCCAACCTAAACATTCATACATTGGAGAATGGAGAATTCTCAAATTAAGATTGATAAAAATGTGGGTGAAGGTTCATTCTTGGAGCTTGTGGGTTGGTTTCTGAATGCTTTGTTACCAGCTAGATAACATCTTCAGCAGAGTTTAGGGGATCCCCTAAACTCTGCTGAAGATGTTACCTAGCCTGATGATGAAATGTTTGGAAACCAACCCACAAGCTTGGAGAACGAATCTTCACCCTCATTCTACACCCGAACTACAGATATTCACCACTATTGATTGATAAAAATGCATATTGAGGTAAATAGATAACAGGCACTGGCCAATAAGTATTCCATGCAACCATTTTCTATCTAGTACAAACAAGCAAGGTAGAGATATGCTCCAGGTACGCAACAGTGTCATCTTACAGGACTTAGGAAGCACAGCTACTCTGTGGCAGTCCCTGCCTTCTCAAATGAGCTCCTCCAAGAGACTTGTGTAGCTTCCATCCTTATGATGTTCAGGAAACTGCTAAAAACCAAGTTGTTCTCAGAGATCTCAGAACAGGATGGTTGTAAATCCCACTTCAGTTACATTTATTGTGGCTGTTTTGTTTCCTTTTTATCTGCTTTATATTGTCATGGATTGGGAAGCCTTGAAATTAGGTAAGTAAATAATATTCAGTTCCAATTCTCATCAATCCTAGACAGCATGGCTTATAATTAGAGTTAATGCTATTTGAAGTACAACACTGGGACAGGCACATGATGCCAACCTCATTTTATAAACCTCAACAATAACGAAGTGGCATTTTAAACTACACAGTTGTCATCACGGGCCAATGTTGAAACATCTCCAAGTGTTTTTCTAGCAGCATTCCAGATTAAAGATAATGCATACTGAAATGTAAATCAGCCAAAATAGAATGTCTAGGCTTGTATCCAACAGTGTAGCTAGTTCAGTACTACCAGAACTAGGTTCTAAAAGTCTGCAATGCCTATTAAATAGCACTATGAACTTTGCTGCCATCTGTGGCCATTTTGGATTTTTGCAGCCTCTAAGCTAGTTCAACCTTTCCTAATGTGCCATTCTCCAAGCATGTTGGGATGAAACTCTCATTATCACAGTCAACCGTGTCACTCGCTAAGGCTGAAATAATTATTTCAAATGCCTTTACTACTGCAGTTTTAGTCGTGAAGCAACTTTGCCCAGTTTTGTTTTCTAATCTACTTTTCCCTTCATGCTCTGCTCTTCAATGTACTAGAGTTATCCCTGTTCCAATCCTCCTTTCCTAGGTTTCTTGAAGCATCGTCTGTGCTTTGGCTTTCTGCATTTTACATTTTATCAAGGTCCTATTTCCTCAGCTCTGTCTTTCTGAAGATATTGAAACCAAAAGGTCTATAGCAGGGGTGTCAAACTCGTGGCCCGCAGGCTGGATGCATCATGTGCTGGCCCTGCCCTTGCCCGGTTTAGCAAAGGGAAAAAAAGTCCCGATACATCATGTGACACTGCCATGATGCCGCGAGTTTGACACCCCTGGTCTATAGGAAATACTAAGGAGAATAACTATCCAGCTTTCCAACAGATGGTCATATTAGCTTTTTGTAGTAAAAGCAACGAAGAGCCTTGTGATATCTCAAAGACTGATGTATCTATTATTGTCTAAGCTTTTGTGATCACTTCACCAAGCACATGGTCTGTGACAAAACTGCTGTTATAGGGAGAGGAACTAAATAATGGATTGTGATCCACAAAAACCAATGTAATCAAAATTTCTTCAGTTAAGTGCCACAAACCATTTTCACCCAATGCCTTCCCATATCCTTAAATAAGAGGATTAATCCTGTTATCCTCCATTCTGCATTCCTTTTCTTACCTGCATACTGAGGTTGTAAGTAGAACAGGCGAGCAAATGACAGCCTTTGCATCTCACCTGGTGAAAGAATGTCATACCTGCATCAAAGATAAGAAGCAGAACAATCCACAATAAACACTATTACTTTGGTCTTCCGCAGCTTTGGATCTACTCATTCCATGAACATCATTTCACTGTAAACAGAAAATGACCTTACCAGTTCCAGTCCACAGGCTGATCCAAACCTTCTGTTCTCATTAACAAGTCTGACTGTATTAGGCATAGAAAACAACAACATATTAAAAACCACAACTTGGTCCACCCTTATCATACAAATGCATTCTCAGACCTATTGTCACTGAATCACCTTGGTTTGTTGTTATCAGCCCATGGCCAACTCTTATTTGCTCTCTGCCTTCACTGTAAGTCATGAAAGTTGTCACTAGAATTTATTATACTGGTAAGGTTTGTTCAGTACATCATTGTGAGCCAAGGTTCAGTTTTGATATCAGTCATAAATTTAACTGCTGATGCTCGGTGTTCTCCAAATCCAGCCAACATGCTGAAATTCATAGTTTCTTCTCTTTAAGGGTTAATTCTTGGCTTAAACTTGGTAAAAAATGAGCCTAGGTGGCGCAGTGGTTAGAGTGTTGAACTGCAGGCCACTTCTACTGATTCAATCTAGCGGTTCAAATCCCACTAG
>JANHFL010002610.1:0-35946 GCA_032468155.1 Oxyrhabdium leporinum | reverse complement strand
AGGATACAGACCAAACTACTAAAGAAGCGCTGGAGACCTGATTTTTTAAAATAAGTTAGAAATGACAGTTAGAAAAGATATGAATAGCAAACTTTTATGTGTTTTTCGCCAAGTTTTATGCATTTCTACCTCTCTTGCCCCTCAAATGGAAGGTATTTCCCATCCTAAAGGGAACCGGAAATTAGGCTCCTGCAAGTCTTACATAGGTCTGTTTTCAGAGAGAAAGAAGATAGAGCTCCTTCTACCGGACTAGTCGTGTAAGGACAGTGTAAAATGCAAAGTCCAAGATCCAAACTTTTTCATTTATTTTGTACACATTTAACAGTCTCACGTTTTCTTACATAAGAACTTAATAACCCTGTTGAATAATATTAAAGCCCCATTCTAGGGCTCTTAATGGCCAGCTAGATTCGTGGACAGGAGGGCAATGCTCGCTTCCATAGATATAATAACATGATAGAATCAGATAAGTGGAAGTTAAATATCTTTAACTTATATCTATGACAACCCTCCAGTTTGAGGGTCTGGTGGCTTATTATTAATAAATAATTAGAGGTTTTTGTAATCTATGAATTAACATTAGCCAAAGTTATAAGTTGTGCCTTTATCTGACAGAAGTGACTCCTGAGGGGATGGCAAGCAGAGGGGGAGCTAGAATGGTTGACTACAAACACTCCACAGACTGACCACAAACATTTCTTATATAGTGTAGCTGACAGGTTGTGGCTTTGACGCTTGGTTCTAAGATATCTTGAACCATCAAGGAAGGTGACAAGATATTTAGCTTAAGCAGTAGCTAGGGGTGTCTGGACTAGGGTCTTAGAGGTAAGCAAAGTTCATCATTAGCATAGAGAAAATCACATTCAGAGGCAATCAACTTATATGACAATGAAGCAAAATTAAATAATGAAGTATTATGGGATGGCTTTGTGCACATGTGTAACTATCATGTAACATTGTAACTAATTAGCAATTATCTTGTATTTCCTGTAATAAATTGTATAAAAATAACTCTGCCTGATTCTGGTGCTCTCCTTGAGTATGAAAGCCTCTTCTGTAGAGAAATAAAAGAGTTTTGTCTTTCCTTGATCCTGTGTAGACTTTGGTTCTTCACACTGGGAACAGGAACTGGGTTCCTGTACTTAGCCAGTTTTCTGGCCAACAATAGCAGCTTCTGTTTAAGCTGTTTAAACCAGCGACTCTAGAGGTAGCACTCAAAATAGCCATCACTGCTATAGAAGCCACTCTGAAATAAAATGGGCTGGAATTATACTCTAATATTTCATATTAGAAGAGCACAATTTGCCAGGAATCAATAACCTTATTTACAAACTTTCTAATATTGTGCCTTCAATAACCTCCCAACCGGTAAGAATCATGTGGAACAAGTTGCAAAATCAGCTTTACAGACAGACAGCCAAATCAAATAACTAACAAGTTATAGTATACAGAACTAGAAGGTCCCACAAGATTCAAAACTTTCATGGAAATTCTGCCCATTATTTGCTTCAGACAAAAATCTGTTTCAGAAATGGGCCTGAATCAAAAAAAATTTCATGAATCGCACAGAAGAGAACTGGAGGGCTTTAAAATACACATTCTTCATAGGAACCATTTATTTATTAACTTTATTGGCCACTCATATTATCATAGGGTAACTTACAATATTAAAAAGATAAAATACACAACCCTAGCTAAAAGATGGAGAGGAAAGGAATAGGATAAGCAGGGGGCAGGTAGGATCTGTTGTTAATCTATCAACTACCCCAATGTTAGGCTCCCCCTTTGGAGCCCCAAACCAACTGGCGGATCTGAGTTTTTAAGCTCTTGTGGAAGGTTAGGAGGGTTGGAGCTGACCTCACTCCAGAGGGACAAAATGTTCTAAAAGGCAGGAGCAACAGCAGACTAGATTCTTTTCCTGGACTCCATCATCTGGAAGATTCAGGCTGATGGGGCCTGCAGCATGTTTCCTCTGCATGGGTGGGACAGGCCAATCCCAATGGGATGAGATGGTCCCTCAGGTAGCCTGGACCCATGCCATAAAGGACTTTAAAGGTGATTACCAAGACCTTGAATTGCACCCAGAAGCAAACTGGAAGCTAGTGCAGCTGACAGAACAGTGATGTTACATGGGCTACTCTTGGGGCCTCAAAAACTGCCTGTGCTGCTGTTCTCTGTACTAGTTGTAGCTTCCAAATGCTCTTCAAGGGTAGCCCCATGTAGTGCCTGTTGCAATAGTCCAAATGTGAAATGACTAGCACTTGAATGACTGAGTCCAGGTACTTCTAAACCCAGGAGAGGCCACAACTGGTGCGCAACCTGAAGTTTTGCAAAGGCTCTCCTAGTTGTGACTGCCACTTGCTTTTTTATATCCCTTCTTGATAAAAATATACATTCCAGAGCATAGTTCAGAATTGTGTTCAGTATTCAAGATTTTGAAAATGTTGTTTTTTATTTGCATACTTTGGGGATTTGTGGAAAATCTCAGCCTCAGAAACTAATGGAATGTACCAGTAATTGCTTGGTACCTTTGAATTCGTATTGACTCCTGGCACTTATAAAGACAAGTCCATGAATTCTTTTAGTAAAAATATTTGGAAATAGGTTGCCATTGCCATCTCCTTAGGGTTAAGAGTGACTGGTGCAAAGTTTATGGCTAAGAGGACTATCTTAGTTTGAAACAACTTTCAACTGCAGTTATTGCTAATTTTTGCTTCTCTTGCAAGATCAGACAGAGTCAACATTAAGGTATATGATCTGATGGAACCCAAAGGAGTATTTTCTTTGTTGTGGCACCTGCCTCCTGGAACAGTATCCCTCCAATAGCAATAACCCTCCTTTCTTTAAAACACGCTTTGAAGACAAGCTTTTTTTTTAATTTACAGTAATATGTGAGCTCCCTCAATGAAAGGTTTTACATATTTTTAATGGATGATCATTCCAATGGGATGACCATCTTCTGTCCTGTTTGATGTTTTGTGTTTTTGTTTTTAATTCTGCCTCAGAAATGTGAATTATGAATGAATGAATAAATAAATAAATGTTATTATCTTATTTAGTAGCATTAGATTCTAAGGGTAAATTTTACATGCTGCACAAATACTATTTTGTTCTTGCTATTCTTTAGGAGTATGGTTCTCATTCGATAACATAACCTGAAATACTTTACCTTTAATCCTATTGGATAAGGATCATTTCACAAGGAGAACAATAGTACCATTAAAGAAAAATGTGCATAGTTGATGTCTGCATGTGGAGTTCTTTGAAGAGAAAAAGACTGTATAACAAACCCTTACTACATATCATTTTACCTTAGTGTCTAGTCTTCCAGCCTTCTCTGCCTACTACCTCTTGTAGTGTTTAGAAGTAAATTATCCAAGTGACTCTAATGTAACAGCACTAGTGTTTTGTCAAAACAAAAACATGGTCTCCTATATTCTCTGAGAATTGTGCTTTGTATTTATAGTTACTAGCACATTATGAGTCCATGGCATACTGATAAACATCTACTAAGAGTACTCAGTTGAAAGTAAATTCCCAGCAATATGCAAGATTGAATGACATCCTCACCTCTTGGCAAGTTTTCCTCCCTGAGGCTCTGCTGCTCCCACCCTATCTCTACTTCTTTTGACACAGCTATGCCAATGAACACTTCTAATGTTTTCTAATGCAGAGCTGCATATTCTGTTTGGGCTACATGCTGTACTTGATCACACAAACAACTAAAGACTTTTCCTGCTGGGGGAAGCTGACGTATCTCTATTTGTTCCAGCAAACAATCCAAGAATATGACTGATAAATACTCTCCATCCATTTAGACTCTAAAGCTGCATTAGCACATCTGGAACAAGAGGTGTGAAAGGTTGTACTTCACAGTTACATAAAGTGCAGCCTACCAGCAACATTTCTATGATCACAGACTGGAACAATTTTTGTTTGTTTGTTTTTGGCTTGTTTTAAACTTTGTTTTGAGCTCTGGAGGTAATTGAGCTTCTTAAAATTCCGGAAACTGTCTAAAACTGGGTTCTGCCTCAGACACTTTTAAAGTATGGCTGCCAATATAACATGAAAAACCTTCAGCACAGCCAAATGTATGTATGTTATTCATGCCTGTTCTTGCAAATAATACCTAGCACACTTTTAACAAATTAGACATATTTGTCTTGATCTGAATTGCAGATGATTCTAAAACAGTAAGGCTAGACCAAAAACCTAACCCCTATAGCTCTACAAAATTCCTGTAGTCATTAAATTTTACCTCAAATTTGCTTATATTTTTAGCTGCCATTCCCTATTTTAAATTGTGAGAGATGAGAATACCATCACAAAATCAGGTTAGGGACAGATTGTTAAGGACAATATCTGTTTTTAAGTGGTCAGTAAGAAGTGACAATAACTTAATTGATAAAAATAACTATTCAGTACAGACAAGTATCCACATTTAGTGTTTAATTATTCTTCAATAATTTTCCTAAAATTGATTTATATAATTAACACATTTATTTATAAGATTTTATGCTTCCCACCAAAAGATTCAAAATAATTTCTTTTCTTCACTTGTGTCTTAAGAAAAAACTCAGTGCTGAGGATGCCCCCTCCTACTTTGACACAGCCCCCTAAGACCCCAAGACATTGTGAGTCTTGGGAAGCTGACCTTGGCTTCTGTTCCTGCTCCAGAGGAAATGCCACATTCAGCTTTGTTGTGTCTCTTTTGAAGCAACAGGCAGGATGTCTCCTACAGTATTCTTGGGAATACCTGCCTCCTCCAGGATCCTAGGAATTATCACTCCTGCCACATAGCAGGGGACTGCAATGCTTCACCATCACATTCCCTGCTTCCCTTCATAGTTGCACCCAAGTGTGACTTTGCTATTTCTCCTACATAAATGCTTGTAGTGGGTTATGTTTCCCCACTCCTCATTCTGAAAAGAAATCATGATTAGAGAAGACTGAGTATAAGGCAGTTACTAGATTTTGAAATGTGAAACATTTTAAAGGAGAACAATTGTCTTCTACAGTACAATATCTAATTTTCCTAGGACAGTTACTTGGAACAATCGGCAAAGAGCCAGTTTGGTATAGTGATTAAGGCTTCAATCTAGAAACCAGGAGACTGTGAGCAATAATTCCACTTTGGACAAGAAAGCCAGCTGGGTGACTATGGGCCATTCAGTTTCTCTCAGCCCACTCCACTTTGAAGACTTGTGCTAAAAATAGAAGGAGGAAAGAGTATGAGGTATGATTGCTGCCTTGAGTTACATATAAAAATAATAAAGATGGGATAAAAACAAAGATGAGATAAAATCCCAACATAACTAGCTGGCTGGAATTTTGTGAGTTGGGAACAAAACACAATATGAAGCCCTCTCCTTGTGGATAATAGAAAGCAAGAATTTATAGGAATCACATACACCAGATATTAGACTTGTCTTTTCACATATATAACATTTCCTTTGCTTCATCTGCTGCTTATCTCTGCAGGCAGTAATATTCCTTTCTCACATGCACAGCCATTTCAGCACATCAAATCTCTCTTCTGACTTTGCTCCTTCCATATGCTGTTGCTTTGCATGTCATCATTTAAGGAACAAATGAATGAACACCCACTTTGGCTTTGGACTATTTCCAGCAATATTACTTTTAATTAGGTAAGTACTGAGGCAAGTAATATCGATGTAATAATTTGGGAGAGCATCCAAAGACAACTATTATCTTTTGCTGCCCATTATCCCGGTAACAAAGCCAAGTGACCCATAGAAGGTAAAATCAAAGAGCAATTATGGGCTTTTCAGACTGCTGGGAGCATGCCTCCTGTCTTCTTGGTCCCTGGATAGCCTTGTCTGCCACCACTCTGCTATGATCTTGCTAAAGAGCTGGACCTGGTGCAAGTGGTCTCTTGCATTTTTATTTCATATAATGAACAGAATGGTTCCCTGTCACAAGTCCATGTCTATCTGTATAACAGTAGGATAAAAGGATGAGAATCATTTTACAACCCTCTGCTGATGGATAGTGGCCATTAAATTTTAAATAGTAGTCTATCAGAAGTGAAGAATAGTGCTAGACTCCTCAGCTGGCATACTGTAATAACTTTAGTCACACTGTAACTGGAATTATGGGACCAAGAGTGCCCCTCCCTTCCACTGGGTACTCTTTCTTGAAGAGAGCACCAAGGAAGTGGGAAGTTGGCATTTGTTGTCTACATAATGAAAAGAAAGGAAGGAAAGATAAATCCTAATAAATGTGCTACTTTGTGTTTTTGATCTCTGACTCTATGTATGTGTGTGTTGTTTAGCTTTATTCAGTCTGGATTATGATAGGATGGGATGTATTTATTCAGCACATGAGAAAGACCTGAGAGTTGAGGGGCCAAATCCTTCAGTCAGACCTCCACTATTCTGGTTGTGCTGCTGTGATTAGCACATCTTTTTCCACTGGCTGCTGACCTACCTAAGAGAGACAGCAGCAAAGTTGGAGGACTCAACTAATAGCTTTGCCTATCATGCACTATACATGCATTATCAGGATATGATCATCCAGCAATGAGTCTGAATAAAGGCCAAAGAGGCAAGATAGTGGTCACCAAAGAAAGTACAGGTAATCCTTGATTTTGGTGACCATTCTAAGTTACAAGAGCACTGAAAAAATTGACTTATTATCCCTTTTCACACTTACAACCATTGCAGCATCCCCATGATCACGTGATCAAAGTTCAGCTGCTTGGCAACTGACTCATATTTAGGATGGCTGCAGTGTCCTGGGGGTCATGTGATCAGCTTTTGCAACCTTCTGACAAGCAAAGTCAATGAGAAAGCCAGATTCACTTAACAACCATGTTACTAATGTAACAGCTGCAAAATGATTCACTTAACAACAGTGGCAAGAAAAATATAAAATGGGGCAAAGCTCACTTAACAAAGGTTTCACTTAGCAATATAAATTTTGGGCTCAATTGTGTTCATACGTTAAGGACTACCTGTATCTAATTTTAGGTTGATATAATTTTCTGTTAGCTGAAGAATGGAGGAATAGCTATCTCAGTAGTGAGGAAACATCCTTAGATAATCCACTCTCTCAGCTTAAATATCCAATATGGGGTACTATTTATTAACTCACTTCTCAACATTCTTTAGTGCTTCAAACACTTTAATATTTATTTGGTTACTTAAACAAGTTTTGTCTTGCTCATTGGCTGAAGAATGGTTTGCAAAACTATGGTAGAAAAATGGATACTAAGTAAAAAAAAAGAACTAGAATAGAAAGTAAATACTCTTATAAAAGCATTACTTTTATATGAAACAAAATTATAGTAATTTGACTTTCTTCAGTCATGAGTCCATATCCCAAACAATCACATCTATCAATTGATTTGTATTCAATCACCACATTGCACATCCGTGTTAAAGTGGCAATCTGGAATCAGGAAAATTTTGTAAGCTTGTAAGATTTCTTAGGATATCCAACTAACTTCTTGACTCATTGCAGAAGATACTGTATATTATGAATGCCTATTGTACAATAGCAATATTGAGGCATTTCCATGAATTGCATTCTAATGATGGCTCTGGCAGTTTGAAACAGTCTATTTACCTGATGGCAGAATTTCTGTTACTTCTTGTCAATAAATTCCCTCGCGCTGACTTCTGCTTAAGCTTCCAAGTCTTCTCCAGTTCTTTTGTGTTCTTCATTTCTTTAGGTTCCTTTGATATGCACAGCCTAGATGTGAAACAACTGGACCAGTTGGAAGAGGCATCTGCTCCTGGGAATGGAGGGGTTTGTCACACACACAGTGCATGCTGAGCTACAATTGTCCATTCCAAACACTTCCCCACCAGCCTTTTTGTCTTTTTGGTGCCAGATAAAACACCTGCTGTGAGCTCCATTTAGTGTGTAAGTTCCAAAAAATTTCCATGGCCCCTTTTGACGCACCCAAATTCAAGAACAAAGGAAGCGAGCATTTTCTGGGCCTCTCTATCAGCTTTTCCCCTCCTCCAAGAGTTGGTGCCATAGCCCTTTGGAGCCAAACACATTACCAAAACATCTGCATATTTTACAACAGAAATATTCCCACCCACCTCACACTTCACTATCAGTAATGAAACTGTCCTTTGCAGGACAGATGCCACAGAGGCAATAATGCAAAAACTTTTTCCATCCTGGGGCACTTTAGATTTGTTACTTTGGTTCCATACCAGACCAGTCATTCTTATTAATATATACATTGCTGCATATTACAATCATGTAATAGCCTCAATGCATAATAATTTTTATCTTTTAATAATTTTTATTTGTTTTATAACATGTGAGTTTCCCAGAGTTACCGTGTATGGGAGTTGAGTGGCATACAAATTTAAAAAAATAAATATTACTTTAAATGCATTTTATCCATGAGATATTAGAGAGGGATTCAGATAATTATATAATAGTATGTTTAAATCTTAATCATTTTGCAAAAGTAACTTAAAAATAACAATACAAATAAATGCATGGTATTTTTATTTTCAAATAAAAACTACCATTGTATTTCTTTTTTTTGATCCAGAATGTCTTCATACAACCTGATAATTTTTGCACTGACTACATATGAATCTGTTTATTGAATCACCACCAATTCAACCTCATAATATAGTCCTAATTTTATACGCTACAGATGGTGGAACATAATCTCCCATAATTTACAGCTATCAGAGACTTCATCATAGCGCAACACAGCTGGCTTTCCTACCATGACTTAAACATTAACATGTTTTCTCTGCCATTCTAATTTTTCTCGGCTTCCTATGCAATAATTGCTTTGTAAAACAGCTCACTCTGTTGTTGGCTTTGATATATCTATTTTGTTTTATAAATACTAGATTGTAATTAACCATATTTTGAGGAAAAAATATCTTCCATATTCCACTGGAAGAATAAAAAATTAGTTTATACATAAATATATGTCAAATGTTACATTCCTGTTTAATAGGAAAGCATGTACTAATCTTTTGTCTCAATAGAAAAGAATATTTGTAGCTCAGACTGGAAGAAAATAACAAAGCTTAGAGAGCACCAGTGACTCCACAGTTCACCTGAACTACAAATATTCTCTACTACTGAGACAAAAAGAAGAAGTACACGCTTTCCTATTTAACAGGAATAGCAGAACATTGAAGAAAACACTACAGAGAACAGGAACATATATATTAGTACTCTGAGGGAGCTCATAACCAGCCAAAACATCAATTCTGCATTTCAAATGCCTGAGACAAAATGAAGAAATGGTAGAATTACATTTCTGTCTCTAACAGTTACATTATATATGGCGAAAAGCTATTTTTTTCACACTTGCAAAGACATTTGAACTGCTTATGAATGGATTAAAACCTGATTTTTTTGTATTAAGAATAACTATCTGGAACTGCACTTCTTTTCAGCTATATATCATCATTTCCTTTTTAAATTCTTAAATTCTTAAATAATTATTAAATTCTTAAACAAACAAATCCTTGTACTTATTTGTTTTAACTCATCTCCCCGACTCCCCTCAGTATATATGGATCCCCTCACAACAATGCTATAGATAGGGGTGATAGTAACTAGTCCTATTCTAACATACTTTACTATATCACCAGGACAAGGAGACTTCAGATGTGTTTGTGTGCGTATCTCTTTTTATTAGAGGTTTAAGCTCCATCAATGGAAATTAGTTGATATTTATACCTGGTTTCAGTTGCAAACAACAGTTATGTAGATTTACCACCTAGGAATTTATTTTGATTTCCAAAAGTGATCTGAATTCACAGAGCTCTTATATAAAGAAGTACATTTGTTTACCCCAAACCTCTGTTATTTCAGCAATTTCATTATGGGGAGAAAGGTTTTATTATTGGTATTGTTATACAGTTATGAGGGATTATTATTGATTCACTGCATGCAACCATTTCTTAGAAGAGCTGTATATTTTTTGCACGCTCCTGCTAGACAATGCTAGAAGACATTAGGTAAAAAGAATCTACAGTTGTGTTGAAAGATTTCCCCCCTAAATACTAAAGATGGAAAATATTAAAACTAAACGAAAAAGGCAGGGTCTGAGACAAAAACATTGTGTTTTAGTTTCTCAGTTTGAAAATATGTACAAGTAATTGTGACTTCCAAGTATGGTATCTAAAATCTCTCAGACAATGAAGTACTGTTGTTGGAGATAAGGAAAATCTACACATAGGAGTCACAGGAGGATAAGGAGTCAAACAACAAAGCTTCTTGCATAACTTGGGCCAGATACTATTTGTCAGCCCAATCTATCTCACAGGGTTATTTTACGTGACAGTAAATAAGGACAAATTTCCACATGTGTATTACCTAGACTCTCTAGTTGGAAGCTGTGTCTACTCCAAATGTTGATGAACTGCAGCACCTTCACTGGCTATATTTTCTACACTTCATGGGTAGCTTTAATTTAATAATACATGAGGTGCTTCAGGTTATCAACCCTTCTCCAGAGAAAGACAGTATACAAGCATTATAATAAAATAAAAATACATAATTGCTTTATAATGATAAGATTTACTAGACAAACTCCTATATTCAGCAGATGTTTTGATGATACTCTGAGTAAAAGAATCTCTTTTATCATTTTGATACCTATCTGATAAAGCCATGTTTTCTCAAGTAAGAACTGTGAGGAAAGAATGTTCTCAAATTTCTGTAGCACCTTTGAGCAGAGTTGTTGATAACACAGGAAAGGTAAAGGAGGAAAATGAGCATCCAGATTCTTCCAGAGCTAGAAGCCTGCTGAGCATTGTCAACTTTTGTAGGCAAGTGGGAAGGCAAAGCAGCAGGACAATTCAGAAGGCAATCACTTTGATCTTGACTGTGAACCCATCAATTGCTTGTGTTTCCAATATGCCCAGAGGACTTTGCCTGCAGTGAAACCCCCTCTGCTAGGATAAGATTTCAAGTGTGCAAAGGAAGAACCAATCCTACCATTTTGGTATTGCTGCTAAGCTCAAAGCAAGCTACATATTGTAATCATGTACATTTTGTTATATTAAGCATACAATCATCTGTTTGGAAAACACTTTCTTCTACTGTATACTTGTGGGGTGTGTTTTTTGCATAATCTTTTATTTTAAAATTTAACTACAACCTAAGCTGCCTGACTCAACAACTTTATGTTGATATTCTCAAATCAACATGCATTGTTTCACCTCTACTTTCTGTAGCTAGCTTTGTAACTCTCTTATTAAACCATGTTGCCTTTTAATTATGTATTTAAATAACCTTTTTGCTCATGGTTAACTTCATAATGGTTTGCCAAATTATTTTCTGTATTTTCAGTACAAACAACCGATTAACCAAGATTGAATTCACACAGCATATTGGGGTAAAGTATGTTGATTAGTTTGTACTTCAGTGTTTCAACTTAATATACTTTGTGGTCTTGCTCACATAGGCTGTTAAATAATTAATAATGATTTATGGACCAAACTGATGAGGTTCATATATTGCAATGGGCCAAAATGAAAGTAACCACACTGTTATGGAAAGTAAAAATATGCCAGTTCATTTTCAATATTGTAGATGAATTAATCTGCAATAGCTTGGCCTACATTGATATCTGCAGGAGAGGGGATGAAACTAATTGTAACAACAATTTGTTTTAACATTTAAACATTTAATTTTCCAGAGGGAAATACTTATTATTTTTGTATATAATAGAAATGGAGGAAAAAACTGGGGTGTGAATTTATTGTATGGTGACATTTTTAGCATACTATTTTGCAAAATGTCATGATACAGAGCAAAATACATAGCATGACATTGGAACTATCTCTGAATGGTATGGGAACATTTACCATAGGTGTTGGACTTATAGGAACCATTATTATCCATAACTTATTTAATGATTATTGGTTTAATAAATTTTAATTGAACAGCATATTGTATAAACTATAAATTGTGGTTTATTACTGTATTCATACAAGATATTAAGCAAGAAACATCACATTGTGATGTGAATGAATACACTAGATTTATTTATTATGATACTTTAAATACCACCTGTTGAGTTCCTCAAAATTTAGAATATCTTTAACCACAGTTTAAAACTCAGTGTGGAGGCAAACTGTGGTTTAGAACTAATTATCTGATTCAATCCTTAATCATCTGAAGGCAGAGCAACAGCCAGAACTATGGTTCCTCAAATATGAAATTTTTAATTTGATTAGTCATGATTTGTTAATTTAGACATTGTGCCACACCATCAAACAAGGATTGATAATGTGAAGAAGCTGAGTCAAACATGCAGTGGCGTGCTTCTATGTTCTGGAAAATAGAAAGTGAATGTAATGCATAGTGAGCTCATTCGTAGCACTAACTACATTGTGAATCCTTTGATGTTGGCTTATTGCTTATGCAATTAGTATATTATATAAACCAACCCCATTAAGGCTTATTCAATCAACCATATTTAAGGAAGCCATAGCTTAGTGCAATATATGACGTTATCAGAGGGTTTTGGCTTAAGCCAGCACTCTGTGATCTACATCAAACTTTTCTATTCATAAGAAACACAACATGGCCATCAATAATAGAGATGGCTGAAATGCAGAAGTATTTTTTTTAAATCAGAGGGCAGGTTGGAAATAATATTTAGAATGCAACTATGTAACATGATTTGTACCTCATTTTCATGTACAAGAGCTGAATTAAATGTATTTGGTCACTGAATCAGTAATCATTTTATTTATATATTCAGTTATAATTCTGCACATTTTCATTCCTGTATTTTGTCCTCCAAGCTTTGACTGCAGATTTAACGTCCTGGAAAATTCAGATACACAGATTTACAGGTAGTCTTTGACTTAGAACAGTTTATTTAGTGACCATTCAAAGTTAGAAAAAAAGTTTATGAAAAAAACTGAAAAAAGTTTATTATAACCCTATTTCATACCTATGACCATAGCAACATCCCCATGATCACATGATCAATGATGGTTCCAGTGTCCCGGGATCATGTGATCACATTTTGCTACATTCTGATAAGTCAATGAGGAAGTCAAATTCACTTTACAATCATGCAATTAACTTAACAACTGCAGTGATTCACTTAACAACTGTGGCAAGAAAGGTTGTAAAATGGGACAAAATTCACTTAACAAATGAACACTTAGCAACAGAAATTTTGGGGTCAATCATGGTTGTAAGTCAAGAACTACTTAAATCAAGCTTTAGTTTTCAGTTGACATGCTTCACAGCTTTTGCCATTCTATTTTCAAATATTTCTCTGCAATATGAGAACTAAAATTTTACTATTTGAGAATTAACTATGGAATCCCCAGGATTCCCATATGAGTTTACTAGCAATTCAGAAATAATCTGGTGTGGGGTGGGGGGCTACAAATGTATTATTTCACTTGAACTATAAACACAGTGGAGTCCTGCTGCTAACCTGCTGCTTCTCTTGGGATAATCAATTTTTCCAAAACTCAGATTATCTTTGTTGTCAGGAAAGGTTTACTGAAATTCAGTTAATATTTTTACTTCTTTATTATATTTCATAAGATATACACTGCTCTCATCCTTTCCAAGATTTACACCTTCCAGAAATCTGTTTATTCTTCTCTTTTAGTCATCATTTAAGTCATCACCCAGATAAGCTGGATAAACTGATTTATCTTTAGCCATAAATAACTGGAGCAGTTTAAGCCAGACTTTGACCTCTCCAATTTGTCCATATCTCCTTAGGTAACAATAGGTTGGAATAAATAACACTTCCCTGATTTTAGAGAAGCTGCTTTGTTTTTCTTGAACCCAAGGCCGCTGCAATGACACATGCTTAAGTCCATAAAATATATATGATACAAAATGTCACTTCCTACCCCATTTCTCAATCCATTTTCTTCTACATATAGTAAGCAGAAGAAAAAATTCTATAGCCTGGCAGAATTTTACATGCTTGATTTGGCAAGTTACTAAAGAGGATCCATATATTATAGGGAATGATCAATCCTTTAATAGACTAAAGTGAAGATGAAAAAATAAACTTTTTGTGAAAAATAGGTTATCATGACTTTTAGTCTGTTATGCTATTTTTGCATTTTACCCAGCATTCCACCCATTTTACCCATTGCCACATAAATGCCATCACTTGGCAATGCACTTGATATAAGATGACAAATAGCATCAATAATGCTTGTAAAAGAATCTAACTTCATAATTTTCTGGATTCCAGGACTCTTCCTATTGCAATGCAGCACGATACCATAAGAAGTTGGTGTACTATATTTACTCCTCTTTCTGGTGCTTCAGTTTAATTATACGCACAATACTCATGCTGCAATTTGCAAGTATCCATTGATGTGCCTACTTCTCCATACACTTCACAACTGAAAAATAGTTATACTCAGTTGGGGATCCAAAGACACCATAGGTCTAGAAAAACATCCTAAACTAAAAATATTTATGAAATGTAGATTCATTACTATCAACAGCTTGATAATATTCAGGTCATTAATCATAGTTCTACAATTTCTACTAAAAATACCTCAAGAATGATGAAATTAAATTGCAGCTTTCTGAAGATTCTGTTCTTTGCATGTTTTCATACAAGATCAGATAATCTGCCCATATGCTGAATATTATTTTCAGTTGCAAAAGCCTAAAACATCTGAAGATGCTCTAAGCAGATGGTTTATCAGTGATCTAGTAAGAACAGAATTTAGCAGTTTACACTTTATCTATCAGCAACCTTCTGCTTCATGAAAGGAAAGACTGACTGTCCTAGCAATCTATTTGTTTCTATCATATCAAAGTAAATAATTGACTGATTTAATTGTCCAGGCATAGGAAAAGGATGTTGCTTAAACTGGAGGCATTAATTCAATGTAAAGCTTGATCTGCTGTATGGATATTGACTCAGCCATAATCTGTCTGACACTGAAGGAAAATTATAGTTTCACTGAAATAGAGTTCTTTTTCCAAAGATTGTGCTGGAAAATAAGTTTATTATTTGAATTTATAGTGATTCTCCATAAATACATGTAAGCATATATAAAGTAGTATCAGGAGGCTCGTTTATACTATTGGTGTGGGAATGAATTTAACTGAGCACCATGCGACTTACTACTGAGAAACATATATGAGATTGGTGGTGTTTTCACGGCACCTGAGGCTATAAAAATTAAAAACTGATTTGTATATTATTCCCCTAACACCCATGTTTTTAGCTTGCTGGGTTATATGGACCTGAAACAGCTATAATATTGGATGACCAGAAACTACACTTTGGAATTAATGCCGAGCATGAGTACAAAATCATGTATCTAAACATCCAAAATGTAATCCTTAGTTAACTGCATGTAGTTGGGTGAGAGATTTGTACTGGAGTTGTACTACAATGTATTAACATTCATTAGCTGAACTTTACAACTTAGCATCTCATAAAAAAATAGTTGTCAAGTGATCTTACTTTCAAAAGCTCACTAATGCTGAGTTTGAGTTTGTGTATGCAAACATTTCAGCTGTAATATATTTCATTTGTTCTAGTGATTAAGGCATCTGGTTAGAAACCAGGAGTCTGTGAGTTCTAGCATGGTTTTAGGCATAAAAGCTGCCTGGGATACTTTGGGCCAGTCACTTGTCTCACCTCACAGGTTTGTTGTGGGAAAATTAGAGGAGAAAAGACGTATGTTTACTGCTTTGAGTTATTTATGCAAATAATAAAGGTAGGATGAAGAATCTAAAATAATAAAAAGCACCATATGTCATATATATGATATGGATGATTACATTCTTCTTGGCAAAAACACAAAGTGGCTTGCTGTTGCCTTTTGCCATTTTTAAAAAAATCCAGTTCATCTACAGCCATAGATTTAATCAGTGGATTCCCATTCAAGTGCTATCAGAACTGAGCTGCTGACCTGACTTTCAGAATCAGTCAAGTGCAGCTAGGAACTACCTTCTATCCAATAAACCAGTATTTCTCAGCCTTGTGAATGGAACTACGTGTGGATCTCAACTCCCAGAATTCCCCGGCCAGATATGCTGAACAAATGGACATGACTTGAAGTCCATACAACTTACAGTTCAGAAGGTTGAGAAACCTTGCAAACCTGCAATAGTTTATTAAAGTACACTTTGATTTCCCAAATCATGATGATACTATTGCAATTTTTTAAAAATATGAAGTTAATATTAGTTGAGGATCTGTGATGGCGCAGTGGTTAGAATGTGGCACTGCAGGCTAATTCACTGTTCACTGCAGGAGTTTAATTCTGAGTGACTCAGCCTTCCAAGGTCGGTAAAATGAGGACCCAGATGGTTGGGGGCAATATACTAACTCTTTAAAACCACTTAGAGAAGGCTAATGTGAAGTGGAATATAAGTCTAAGAGCTACTGCTATTAAATATATGAAGTCTGATTTGAAAAGATCTGTCTGTTGAGTAAATGCTTTCAGGGATTCTCTTGGTCAGACTTTGCATTCTAGCAATTGTTTCATTTATACAACTGATTTCAAGAGAGTAGTCAGTACTACAGTGTAGAAAATCAAACAGGTCTCCTGTTACCAAAGTCTCATGATCAGAGACTATACCTAAGCAGATATAAATCAGTCTGGTCTCAATGGTTATATAGAAGAGATTAAGTCAGTGATACTGTTCATCTGTGAATGTTTTCAATATGTATTGTTGGACCTTCCCAGCTGTTGTACTAAAAAGTACATTCATGACAAAATTATATAAGTGATTGCTGCCAGAACTACATTCTCTGAGAATACACAATATTTTATTGCTTGTATTTAAATTTGTGAATTCAAACATTTTCTAAGCAAAAGATGAATTTCTTAATGCTTAAGTGTCCAACACAGGAAAGTAGTAAGATATGATTCTTTTTTATTTTCCTTCTTTGCTACTTTCTATGTAACTGCACATTGAGTTGATGCCTCCTTTATCAGTGGCCTGTCAGGAGCCTAAGTTTCATTTCCGAAGAATTAAACCTGAGCATCAATACCCAGTATTGCTCAGCTGTTTTCTTTTGCTCCTACCTTTATACCTGACACTTATAATTCTTAATGTTATTCTACACAATTGTAGAAAAAGTGGAAAATGTTTTAGTGGGAAAGACTTTCAAAAATTATATTCATTTGCAATGCAGAATTCTAGCCCTTGTAATTGAGAAGTTAAGTTTGAAGATAGACAAGAGTTTGGTGAAATCCTTGATACCAAAGCAGGTCTCACTAATATGACCTGAAGGAATAAGCCTTTAGCATTGTGCCTAAATTCTTACCTTTCCCAGATTAGCAGAAAAAAGGACAATGGAGGGGGTGTCTGGAACTCTATTTTAGAAGGACAGAGATTGTTTTAGGGTTTCATCCTATAAATGTATAAAGAAATGATGGCTAATAAACCTCTCCAGATTTAATTCATGGTTAAGGGAAGAGACCAGAGTTTTCTTACAGGTGAGAAGTGTTCCCTCCCCTCCCAAGGCTATAGTAAAATTCTATTGAAAGTCTGTACAATTATAGGCCAATTTCAAACATTTAATCTTCAAGAAAGGTAACTGACCTTACCTCATGTGATGACCTTCCAGTTTTAGATACAAATGGAGAATATGAATTATTTGAACAAATTTCAGTCAGGCTTTTGGTAAGAATATAGCACTGTTTTTATTACCTTGATGATCATCTGTGGATATTCTCAATCATCCAGGTCATGGCTGTCCCAGTGCTTTTTCCAAAAGGCTACTAGACTTTTTTTCCTTTGAAAATGTTTTGCTTCTCACCCAAGCTTCTTGAAAAAAACATTTTCAAAGAAAAAAACCCCAAGTCCAGTTGCCTTTTGGAAAAAAACACCTTTGGAACCTGGTGACAGACAGAGGCTGATGATTTTCCTAGAGTTCTTGATGAGTTTCAGTTGACACCATTCACAGTATTCTTCTGGACAATCTCATGAAACTAGGTCCTGGGGACACTATATTGCCAATAGTTTAGGCAACTGTCAAGCCATGCCTAGAAGACAATGTTTGGGAACTACTGTTGGGCAACTAGTTCATTATTTATTGTGCTCCCAAGTGTTCTGTCTTGTTCTCATTCAACATCTATGAGAAATCTCTAGAGTGGGCCGTCCAGAGTTTTGGAACTGGTTGACATCAAAATATTCATGGTATGCAATCTATTGTTCTTTACCATCTAGCCCCAAGAAATCAATCGTATTCTAGAATGATGTTGAATGTTCAACAATGTTTTCAACAGTCATCTTGCTTATGGAGAACAAGCAAATCAAATCCAGACAAAATGGAGATAATTGGGAAACAAGACTCAGAGGTTAAGATTGAAACGCAGATGCATTCACCTGAAAGAGCATTCTGCAATTTAGGAGTGTTCCTTGAAGCTCAGCTTTCACTGGATTTATGGTAGGTGAATCGACAGCGACACGGAGTGGCTTTTGCAAATTAAAACTATTATGGCACCTGCTAACCTTCTGAGCTGGTCAGATTTGGCAGTACTTATCCAGGCTCTGGTTACATTCTATCTTGATACTTACTATGGGCTCTATTTAGGATACCACTAATAACTGTCCAGAAATTGCAATCAGTGTAAAAAGCAGCAGCTAGACTGCTAACCAGTACAAGGAATAGGGATTCTATGATACCTGTACTGAAAGATCTACTCAAGTTGCCAATAGTTTACCAGGCATAATTTAAGCTACTGATGCTAACCTTTATAAGGCAAAACATTTGGGGGGGGGGTTAAAAGTGACCTCTTCCCACTATTAATCAGGCCTCCCCTTTAGTACAAAGTAGAAGATATATCCTGCATTGCTGCCAAAGCTATGGAATGCAGTTCTTCATTACATTTGCTCCCCATTTTCTTTCTACTTTAAAAATCTGCAAACATGCACCTTTTTTAAACCAGGCTTAACTGATTAAAATTTTTGGTTAATTGAAGGGGTGGTGGTGAATAAAATGCCACTAATTTTTCCTTATGTAGTTTCAGCATTTGTGTTTACATTCAGCATTTCTAGTACCTATGTGTGCTAAACTAAAATTCATACAAAAGGGATTCTAGTTCTTTTTCCTTTTTCTAGGCAATTATAGAAGTAATATAATTGCCTTTTTCTAGGCAATTATAGAAGTTCTCATCATTTTGCCTCTAGATGATTCCTTCAACTGCCATAATTAATTTTTATTTGAGTTCATTCCTCACTGTATATTTCGGCTTTCTCCCCCTAGCCTAGCCTTACTGTTTTCTTAATCAAGTTTGGAAAGTATGATAATTCATTAACATTAAAGGCGCTTGCCTCTTTAAGAAGACAGTCTTGCATAGCAGCAATGATCACTTTAGCTTTGGAAATGACCCCAGAATTTGCTCTGCTCCTTTCATGTTTGATGCAAGAGTACTTGGGAATGAACTATTTTCTTGGGGGAGGGGGTGGAGCCAATCCTTTTTTACACACCTAAAGCAGCCACTCCAATTGGTTCACTCCAGATCTGAAACCAGTTCCAGTCTGGATGTGGGACACAGCTGGGAAAGTAGAGCTTGCTGAGCTTCCTGATTCAGAATTTAAATATCCAGGAAACAGCCTTGCAGGGAGACCAAGGCAAGGAGGGAGTAGCAGCTTACAACTGATTGGCTTGCCCAACAAGTAAAGGTGAGTTGGAAGAAACTTCTAACGTTTACAGACCGGTTTCTTGCGGGAATGTGGCTTAAACCTCCATAAAACTGAGTTGAGCTTGAGAACTCTACAACCACACGACAACAAATTCGGGCCAAAGCCAAGGAAAATGGAAAGGAATGGGGATTATGTGGTTCAAGTTGCAACTCTACGCTCCTTAGTAAGGCAAGAAGTAGAGTTGCAATTTGAAGTCCTTGGGATTTACAGCTGAGTAAAAAGATTGTGCGTTGCTGTATTCTGTGGCCTTGGAAAGGAAAGCCACAGTAAGGAAGCTTTCCTTCAAATTGGCCTCCATGGGCTTTGCCTTTCTAGTCCAGCTCTCATTTCTTTTCTTTTTAAGTTCTCTCTCCATGTGCAGCAGCCGCCGCCTTTGTTTCAAGAGAATGTCTTAAGCAATTTCATGGGGCTTCTGGCTGCCCTCTTGTGGGATGGAGTTAGCCTGCTTCGCTGTCTCTTGAACAAAACCCCTTTTCATAAGAACGCTGAGCAATTAATTCATTTCCATGGGCCTTTTATAATTTTGGAAACGGCGCTGGTTTCAAGGATGGCGGATCTTTTTGCTTCCCTTGCCTCTCTCCCCCCCCCCTTTCCTCCACCCCGATTTAGCTTGGGTTGATCAGGAGTTCATCAAATTCATTCTCAGGTTAGTTTCTGTTACTCTCCCTCCATCTTTTTAAAAGATCCCGCTTCAGGTTTCCCCGCCTCGCCCTACATCGGAGCGAGGCGGCGTTGCCGGCAGAGGCAAACCCGGCTTTATTTCATACCTGGGCCGTCATTCGTGACCTTATTTAAGCGTTGCTCTTGGATTGCGAAGGGGGCATAGAAAGTGCCATTTCCAAGGCCTTGGCTGGGATTTGGTTTTTTGTGCTGTTGGCGAAATGTTTTCTCTTACTTTGAATTCCAAAGCGGAACGCTCACCTGGCTTCACGGAAACGTGAGAAAAATCTTATAATTCGACTGACTCCAGGATAACGCCCCCCTCCGAGATAGCTTGTTTTTAATTGTTATTTTCTGCACTTAATTTAATGCATACTAATGTTTGGCCTGCAAATACGTTTGATACAGTAGTTTCAAAGTTTGAGGAAACTTATGAATATATGTTTTTAAATCAAAGTTAGTGCTTACACCGTACTGTGGTCCTTTTATACTAATAATGAAACTAGAGTGTTGAGTTTAGGATTGAAATACAGGACATGGATATTCCTTTAGGAAAACTATCCACACCCCTATCCTATGAAGTACTATGGCCGTGCACAAACTATTATTTGCGTCAACTATTGAAAATAATAAAATAGTTTGTGCATGGCGGTAGTATATGGGTGTGGATATATAGTTTTCCTAAAATAATATCCATGTCCTGTATTTCAATGAAATACTGTAGAATTAATAATGTAGAATTTCTGAGAAATGTGTTTAGGGTATCTTGAAAATTTAGATAATATAAATAGAAAGTGGTCTTATTCCATTACTCAATATTGACTGATACTGGATGCCATTTCAACACTAAGTAGCACAAGCACAGTGAATGCTTGTATAATATATATAACATTAATCTGCAAAAAATAGCCTATATAGAGTTTTTTGTCAGGTATTCTAAAACAATAAGTTAGTTATCTGCAGCACCAACACTTAGAAAATAAGTTAAATGGTTTACATTTAGAAAGATAATTTAATAATTATTACAAGTTAAGATGTACTTTATTCAAAAACTATTCTCCTTGGTTTTTATTCCATGATATCAGTATTAACCTGTTAATTTTTTTTCAAGCTAAGGAACAAAAGCTACTCAAATATAATGAAGAGCTTACTTGCAATTTTAAGACTAATAACATTATTATGGTATGATAATCTTTCACATGCTTCCAGAGACTTTATTTCTTTGCAACAAGTGATATTGCTGCCATCACAATGGAAATTATTTAAAAAAAATAAAATAATTTGAGGTGATTGCAACTTCATTGCATACCTGACTATTGCACTATATGTCCATGTCTGGTCGATAGATCACAATTCCAATCCAATCTCAGAATAGTCACAATAATGTTAATATGCTTTAAATGGTGTCTGTCATTATTTTTGAAGCAAAGGGGTTTTCCTTTGCTATATAGTCAAGATATATGGATCCTTTTCATAGAATCACAGGGCTGGAAGGGACCTTGCAGGTCTTCTAGTCTAACCTGCTGCTCAAGATAGGAGTCTTATACTATCCAGTCAAGTGATTGTCCAGTCTATTTTTGAAAACCTCCAGTGATGGAGCATCCATAATCCCAGAATGCAGGCTCAGATTGCATTGATTAACTATTCTCACTATCAGAAAATTTCTCCTTCTAGGTTGGATCTTGTTCTGCCCTTTGATGTCTTAGAGCATGGCTGTCAAACTCATGGTGTCATGTTGCCATCACATGATGTTTCACAACATTTTTGCTCTTCGCGGAGCTGGGGTGAACGTGACCTGCGCGTGATGCATCTGGCCCACGGGCCACCAGTTTGACACCCCTGCCTTAGAGAATAAGTCAATCTCTTCTTTATGACAGCCCCTCAAGAACTGGAAGTTAGTTATCATGTCCCCCCTAATCCTTCCCTTCAATAGACATACCTAGCTCCCTCAACCGTTCATCGTACAATTTAGCCTCCAGTCCCTTTATCACCTTTATTGCTCTTCTTTGCTGGATGCAGTATTCCATGCATGGTCTCACCAATGCAGTGTAAAGCAGTACTATCACTTCTCATTATCTTGATGCTATCTCTCTGTTGATGGAACCTTTACGTCTTTGGCAGCTGCAGCGTGCGGCCCCCTTCAGCTCCATTTTCACTGGCAGAGGGCGGCAGGAGGCCATTGTGACTGAAAACGGAGCTTAGGATCCCGTTTTCGCTGGCAGAGAGCTCGGGCCACCACAGACACCCCCGACACGAGTGATGTGAAGCTGGCCACCCCCACCCTGGCTGCCCGAGGTCAAACACAGCCCTTATGTGGCCCTCAATGAAATCAAGTTTGACACCCGTGTTTTAAACTAAGGCCAAAGGTGCTTTTCCATTATTAACTCATACAATGGATTGTATGAGCTATATTCCAAAAATTATGAAGACACCATATTGTCTATATCTCAGTTTGTTTTCACAAGGTTTTTTTCGTTTGAGCTAAACATTTGTTAACATTTTTGAGAAAGATTCTGTCACTGTTTTAATGATGGTTTTAGATATCCTAATAGAATACAAATAATTCTCGACTTAAGACCACAATTGAGGCCAGAATTTCTATTGTTATGTGACACATTTGTTAAGTGGGTTTTGCCCCATTTTATGACCTTTCTTGCCACAGTTGTTAAGTGAATCACTGCAGTTGATAAGTTAGTCGCTTGGTTGTTTAGTAAATCTGGATCCCCATTGACTTTGCTTGTCAGAAGGTCACAAAAGGGGATCACATGATTCCGGGACACTGCAACGGTCATAAGTACATGCCACTTGCCAAACATCTGAATTTTGATCACATGATCATGGCAATGCTGCAAAGATTGTAACTGTGAAAAGTGGTCATAAGTCACTTTTTTCAGTGCCATTGTAAGTTTGAATGGTCACTAAATGAACTGTTATAAGTCGAGGACTACCTATACTTTTTATATGTTCTTTTAAAGTGCTTTCCTGAAGAAGAAAACAGAAGCTATGAAATCTTGTTCTTCTATATTTTTTATCTGTACAGTAAGGCTTAAAATATCTTGTTATACAGATGATTGGAATGGCAAAATGTAGCAGATTAAGACTTGCACTTTTTGTGAAAAGTCAGGAAAATATATGTCAATACTGAGATCCCCTTTTCTCACTTTTCTAAACAGATCAGCAGTTTTTAAGATCAGCAATTTTTAAGGTCTACTGGAGGATTAAGTTATTAGAAAACGAACGGTGAAGCTCAGCTAAACAGTACTACGTACTACACAAAAGATCTGCACAATGTGCAAAGTGTACAATAATAAAATATACCATGTGAGGGGAAGACCATTAAAAGAATTACTAAAGATGATGAACAGCAAAATTCAGGTTGAAAGAAAAACTTTCAAACAAGCATTTTTGGATAAATATAATCAGAATGGCGGAACTTTCGGAGGCTAGATGTGTAAAGCTGATTTTCGTACATGAAAAAGGAGATGGAACTAAATAAGACGTGACAGATTCTTTTCTATTCAGAAGAGCTTCCAGGATAGATTTGCAACCATTTATGCCTTTTAAAGTTGATATATAAGGAAGAGAATGTGTATCTGGTCTCCATCCTCGCCTTAAGCTATTTCTGTCTGCCCACTTATAGAAATGTGAATACCAGTAGGAAAATATGTTCTGTGGCAAGAATGGTAAAGGACATATATTACATAGAATATTGCCCATTGTTGAAGTGTTCAAATTAAGTGAGGCATATTATACCTTTACCATATAACTCAGTGCTACATCCTGTAAACTTTATGAGAAAAGTCTTATAATTTGCAGTTTTTATGAAGAATGAGATTTCGGTTCTTGTGTTTTCAGAACTGAATTTCCCACAAGTGCTGAATTTTGCAAGCAATGTTATATGACTCTGAGGTGGATGAAACCATGTTGTTATCTTCTCAGATTATTGCAAAATACTGTTAGAATTTTTTTTTTAAAAAAAAATCCACATAAGAAACTATCCCAGCTAGGAAAAACAGAAGCACAATTTTACTTCACATCCGTATCTTCAGCTTGCTTAGCTTTCAGTGAAAGACAGTGAAAGGGAATACTTATTTCCTAATTTTGTAATGTGCTTGTGATATCCACAATGTTCTCATCTTGCAGTAATTCTTGTATTTATTTTTTACTTTATAAACCACTTCATGAATTATCTAAATGCCAGTATAGAAATGCAATGTTGTCTAATCACCAGAAGAGGTCTCTTAAGTCTTGCATTATATTGGCACTTTTTTTTTTGACTTTGCAAAGCCAACCAAATTGTACACTAGCTAGCTCTCATTGTCCAGGTAGTGTTACATTTAGAACATAAATCTGTAAAATGTAAATACAAATGAACTATTGTGCTGAATTATTTATGACAAATTAAAGCAAAACAGCTTGTTACTGCATTACCTCAGCCTTCCTCAGTCTACTAGATATGGGCCCTTGAATCAGCAGTTGCAATGCTTGCTATGCATCTGGCTGGCTGGAAAGAATAAAAACTACAGGGGTACAACACATTTTTTTTTTTTAAAAAACCAGATTCATTCTTTTAAAAAAATAAGCAACTATTTGACAAATAAAAAACAACAGACAAATAAAGGATGAGAGATTTTATTGGATAGAGTACAGCATATGAACAAGCTGCCTTTAAATCAAATATCTGTCCTTTAAAGAGCAAAAGTTACTGAAGGCTAGCATTAAAATGATGAAAAGTAAACTTCAGAACTTCAAAAAAACTTTCTTCATTTAGAAAGCATACATTTATCTTTCAGCATTGCTGTGCACTTCAGTGAATTTTAGCAGCTTACACTGATCATATTTTCAAGTGATAATCCTTCTGTTTAATGGCAAAATCTGCTAAATAGGTTCAGGTGGATAATACTAGAGTTTAATTAGGTATATGCTAACAATGGGTAAGACAATGGGATAACATACATACTCGATTAAATTTATTTTTATAAAATGTGCAGTCCAATGCAAAATTAACCATAGTGCAGTCATGACTATTTATTAGGGAATAAGGTCTAATTCAATATTCTAACCCACAGGATTGTGCACCAGTTTCCACGAAAACGTCCCTTAGCTTGGACTTTCCCTTTAATTATATATGGATTTTTGATATGCTCAAGGTATAGTTATGTGCCAAGACAAAACAGCATAACTATGCCTCTCTAAGTAGTTCATGGAGCCATAAAGGGAAAATCTGTGCAAAACATGACATTCTAATTCTTCAAACTTTTCTATATTTCAGAATGATCCAGCGCCACCAACTAGTGCAGTCCATGCTCCAGAAGCTCCAGGAGGCAACTGAATGCTTTGGGCCAGAGAAATTAATTCGTGCAGCCTTGACATCTAGGAGGATATTGTCCTCTTTTTCACTACCCAGCTATTGTGGGAGGCAGGTCCAGGAAGAGCTGGAAGTTGACCGTGTAGCAAAAAGTCTTTACCCAGAAGATGCTCCTCGCAATATGTTGCCTTTCATTTGTAAAGGCAATGGGAACCACTTGTTTGAGGCAGCAAGTGTATTGTTGTGGGGTAACACTAGCTTAACTCTGGAGTTACAGGTCCGCACAGTTGTGGAGATGTTGCTTTACAAGCAGTACTATTTCAATGGCATGATTGATTCTAAGGTGATGCTGCAAGCTGCTCGTTATTCTCTTTGTACGGATAAATCTCCTCAGATGACTATCTTATCTTTGGCTACCCTAGAGGCTATCTTTGATGCTGACATTAAAGCCAGTTGCTTTCCTGGCAGCTATGTCAACATGTGGCATGTGTATGCTCTGGCATCTGTACTACAATGCAACATTTATTCCATCTACCCAATGAGCAACCTTAAGATACGGCCGTACTTCAACCGACTCATCCGACCTAGAACGTGTAACTTGCAAACCTCCACACTTCACATCATGTGGTCAGGGAAGCAGATTTCTTCCCAGGTTTTCAAAGCTCAGTACTTTGTCCCTGTCATGGGTCTGGAAGAGCTGGAACCCACAGCATCCATTCCGGAACCTCCGGTTCAGCCTGTGAAGACACTGGAGTTGCTGAACAAGGATCCCCAGGTGACTTACTCTAACCTGCGTGAAAGATATAGCATTACCAAAAGCACCTTCTATCGATGGAAACGTCAGTCACGAGAGCATAGACAGAAAGCAGCTGCCAGATTTGCAGCCAAACATTTCTTGCAATCCTGTTTTCAAGAAGGCACCACTATTCCTCTTCAATACTTCCGACAGTTGTTCCCAGAAATTTCTCGTTCCACTTATTATGCCTGGAAGCACGAGATGCAAAGTGTGAACAACCGTGAGGTTTCTTCCTCTTCTGATGTTGCCTTGTCTAAGGCTCCTCAAATGTACAAGCTTCACACTAGTCCAGACAGTGTAGCAAAATCCGAAGGAGGCCAGAGCTCGAAAAATTTCCTGAATCATACCAAAAATGGAACTTCCATGCAAGGAGCCAAGTCTTATCTAGAAAAATGCATTTCCATGAATAGTCTTGTGCCATACAGAAACTTTAAACGTAGCTTTCCTGACATCTCCAGATCAACGTATTATAACTGGAGAAGAAAAGCCATCAAAGGGAATCCAAATTTCAAGCCTCCCCAACCTCTTTCTGTAACTGAGAAACCGACCAGGAATCTGTATCTGTCACTAAAGTCAGGAAACCTGCCTAACATGAAGATGGCCAATGGGCAACATCCAGGACCCCGAATTCTCATGGGTATTAAGCAATCTCTCAACAGTTGGCAAAAGCAAGCTCGTGAGTTGGCCAGGAAACGTGTTTGCCAATGGAACATGCCTTTCTGTAAGTTTCGCTTGCGTTATCCTAGTATTTCTTCTACAACCTATTGGTTTTGGAGGAAAACAAGTGTCAAGGAGACCAAAGAGCATTGCCTCCCCTCAACAGTGGCTTCCCAAAATTTGCAACAGACTCCCACGTCTTCTGAGATTAATAGAAAGGCAGAACTTAAATTCCATTCCACACACCCCAAAGAGTTTGCTCCAGTGCCTGTGGATAAGCAGATGGCAAAACCCTACAGCACTGCAATTCCAGATTATCAAATGTCTGAAAAAGTCAACAGCAGCATGTTTGTGATGGATGTGATTGCCACAGCTCAGTTCAAAGCCCAGGCCAAGCTGTTTCTCCAGCAACGTTTTGAATCAAAGACCTTTCCAACATACAAGGAGTTCAGAGCCCACTTTCCCTTAACAGCACGCTCCACTTACTACATGTGGAAACGTGCCCTTCATGATGGACTTACTCTAGTGGATGCCTAGGGATAGTTAAGATATGCTGTCTCATCAATGAAACATTCTACAAGCTGCTATTTTGGTCTTTGTGGATTTGTTTCTTTGGCTTCCAGAGGTGTACACCCATCTTTCCCTAAGCTTAGGGAAAGATAGAAATTATTCCCAAGATAGAATATTGGGAATGAGATATTCTTTTTGTATCCTAAAGAAATACAGCTTTTTCTTTAAAGTTTTTTTTTAAAAAACAAACTGAATAGACTGGCAAGCTATATGTGAAGATTATTCTTAAGTTTGCATTCTGCTGCTCAACTTTTCATTGAATTTGACCTATGATTTATTTCTTAACCTGAAATTCTCACTGGGAATCTTTAGGTTTGGATATGTATTCTTTTCACAAGACAAGTTATTAGTTTTAGTGATCCAACTGATGGATATAATATATGCTATGGGTTCTTCCAGTATACGTAATATGTTTTGTGTAAATGCATATAAAAAGAGATCCATTAAAAAAAAAAGAATCGAGTTGTCTTAAGTGCTTTCTGCAAGAAAGTGGATTAAGAACTCAGCTGTGAAAGAGTATAACACTTCTTTGCATGAGGGTTGAGAGGGAGCTGATACAGAGGAGAAATAAAACATCTTTTTAAGAAGCTATTTGAAAAAAACTTTCTGTGATACAACCTAGTATGGTATAGGGCAAGGGTGTCAAACTTGTGCCCTGCGGGCTGGATGCATCACGCACTGGCCACGCCTACCCCCAGTTTAGCAAAGGGGGAAAAGTCGCGATACATCACGTGATGACAACATGACACCACAAGTTTGACACCCCTGGTATAGAGGAATACCAGTGGATACCAACATGCAGATAAGCATTTTCCTCTTGACCTACTTTTTGAGCTTGGTTTAAAATAATAGAAGAAAGACTAACCCAACTCAGCTTAACTTGAAAAGAGAGGTACACAGATATCTCCCTCAGAGAGTTCTCCTATTCTACTCCAAAATTATCTCTGGAATCCTGCACCATCTCTGTGTAGAGTTCTTGAACACATTGGCAACACAGAAATCATTTCCGCTCCAAAAAAGGCACTTTTATTAGTTAAGACTAAGCCCCACAGTCTAATAATGAAATAATAACAGCAATATATATACCATAATTTATTACTCTAAATAAAATAGATAACACATAAATGCATCATTATAATGCTGCAAATGGTGATGTCCTTGGTGCTTCTGAGCTTGGTGTTTTCTTGTAGAGGGTTTATTAAACTAGGTGACAACAATGCTAGAAGGGAGAGTCTTCATTTTATATACTAGTGGCATGCTCTGTCAGTGCTGGTGCAAGTGGTCTTGGGTGGGGGGGGGATGGGACAACTTGCCACAGCCAACTTGTTGCAGCCAATTCACCATAGCCAGTTGCCATGGCCGGTTTGCCGCAGCCAACTCATCACACAGCCAACTCTCCATGAGACAACTCGTTGCGGGACAATTTAAGAATTTTATTTAAATATTTAAAATAAAAAATATTTTATTTTTTGCCATTCATATTTCATTGTATCCCTCCTTTTGCATTCTTTCTTTAATGATTCTATTCCACAATTTCTTTGATATTAGTGTAACTCTTGTCCCGCAGGGTTATCTCATGTCCTGTGGTGAGATGGTCGTGATGAGTTGTCTTGCAGTGAGTTGGCCATGGCAAGTTGACTGTGGCAAGATAGCCATAGTGAGTTGGCCGTGGCAAGTTGGCCATGGCGAGTTAGCTGTGGCGAATTATCATAGACTCTCCTGGTGGTTCCTAAATTACGCTGTTTGTGGGAATTTGTACAATATTCCATCTCTGCATACAAAACCTTTGCCACAGACATCACATATAAAAATAAAGTCCCATGTTTTCTTTCAGTCTGTTTCTCCATTAAACTTGAAAACTTTTGGTTTCAACCATACATTATTTCTAAGAGTCTTCTGGGTTAATAAACCTTTCTGATCCCAATATTTCATTTCACTTTTACAGGTTCACTGTAAGTAATAAAAACTATCCTTCATGTTGGTCACATTTCCAAAATCTGTTTGACATATACTCCTAAATGTTTTGCTCATTTAATAATATTTAATATATTCATCTTCCTGATTAATCATCCATAACAATTTATATACCTTAGCAATAAGATGTTCATTATTGGTACATACATCCTTTTTGAAACCAGTTCTTCCATCTGTAAAAAATATTTTTGTCCAATTTTATCCAAACAATTGAGCATATGTAAAATCCTCCTCCTCCAGGTTTTCCCTTGTTTTAAAGATACTCTCTTTTCAACAAATGTTAATAACTCAGTATATTGTAGGTAAACCAAAAACTCATTTTTCTTCTGTAAAAGGCTTCCTATAATGACATCCATAAAGGAACTTTTGTAGACAATTTTGCTTTATATCTATCAAACTCAAGATGGCATATGTAACAAAAAGACTTTTAAAATCTATATTATCCTTAATTTTTATCATACTATAGATATGCTAAGAAGAATGTTTGAATAGATAACTGATAAAGTTATGTATCAATTAGATATTCCAGATATCCACATGGTAGCTATATTTGATAACTACTATTTGCAACAGAACATTTCCTTCAGTAAGTTTCTGTATTGTCAGTCAGAATAAAAGCATGATTTTACAAACTGACAGACTCAGCAGGTGGCAATCTTGTATTGTGAAATTGAGAAATCGTAGCAGATATATATCTATCAATCTGTTATTTCCATTCGCTACAGAAAATGCTAAGAAATAGTAAGCCAAATAACTTTCCACAGAAAAGGATAAATAGTGAGCCAAATAGTTTTAAAAAATGAGGTAGAGGAAGATATACACCAATCTATTTAGATTAAAGCTGCACTGCATCTGAATCATGTTTGGGACCTGGGGTATGCACGCTGTTTAACTAAAACATGTATTTTCCTAGGATTGCGTGGCTATTGTGTATGCCCAAGAAAAAATGCAGGTTCTTTAAAGAGGGACTCCTCTGATAAAGAACTTTTGGATGTGAAGTGCTGTACATTCCCAGTTTACCTCACCACTATTCACCATTCATTGTACTTCTCTAACTTTTAGTCCTTACCATTCTTGCTTCTTCAAAAGACACTATCTTTTTTTTTCTTTGTCATGCTGAGGATTTCATCAATTCCATCCACCTTTACCTTTCCTAGTCTTCCTCCCAATCCATTCACATTGTATTTTGTAGTTCACTTCTCATTCATTCTTTATAAACTGCCTCAGCGTATTTCTTCTGTACTAGACTGCCAGCCCTTTAAATAGGCACTCCACAAGGATTATTGTAACTCTATTGTTGCAGGGTATAACAACAGAATTTTGAAAGTCTAAAAAAGATTTTCTATTCCTCTTCTTATACTAAGAGAATGAAAAGGGAGCAGTCTTAACTTTCTGCCTCATTCCCTCCTTTCAGGGATAAACCATGATGTAAGATGGGCTTAATGGCAGTTAATGATAGTTGAAAACCCTTTCCAAAGCTAACTCCACACTCCTCTGTACAGAGACTCATTCTCATATTGAAATCATATTCCTCAGCACCCATTAATTCTTTTACTACCATTATTGTTTACCAACAATAATCTTAAGTATCTCATTCTTGATGTATTCAGCTTTATTTGTATGTTCTAAAATTCATCCAGTTTCCTATCTTTAATATATCAAGGAACATAAATTCATTTACTTGTTATAGTTTTTCACCATTTCTGTTTGTTGAGAACAATTCCCTTGGAGTTCGATACTCAGATTTTCAGATTCATACTCTTAACTTTGCATTATGCAATCTAATTTACATTTCTTGCAAATAATTCTTGCAACCAGGCAACATGGCATTATCTGATAAATAAACCACTTCTTGACATTCATATCCTCAATACACATCATCATCATAAGCTTTCCTTATACAGGTAGTCCTCGATTTACGATCATAGTTGAGCCCAACATTTCTGTTGTTGAGACATTTGTTAAGTGAGTTTTGCCCCATTTTATAACCTTTCTTGCCATTGTAGTTGATGAGTTGGTAAATGGTTAAGTGAATCCAGCTTCCCCATTGATTTTGCTTGTCAAAAGGTCGCAAAAGATGATCACATGACCTTGGGACACAGCAATGGTCATAAATATGAACCAGTTGCCAAGTATCTGAATTTTGATCACATGATCATGGGGCTGCTGCAAAGGTCGAAAGTGTGAAAAATGGTCATACGCCTGTTTTTTCAGTGTCATTATAGTTTTGAACGGTCACTAAATTAACTGTCATAAGTCGAGGATTACCTGTATATTAATCCATAAATATATTAAACAATTAAGTGGATATCACATATCTTTGTCTTAATGCCTGTTCAATACTGAACCATTTTCAAAGCATTCTGCTTATTTCCAACCATGCTTTACTTCTATTATATACAGCTTTTTTTGCATTCAGCAACCAATCTTCAAATCCATAATCATGCAAAACATTCCATTATGGATTTCTTGGAACAGAGATAGCTCAGGTTTGCTATACATGTTTAGTACCTGAGTTCTGCATGCTTTGTGAAAATCTTTAATTCCACAATTCAAGCCTAATAATTTTATCATACGGTTTCATAAGTCAAGGAGTATATTCTCATTTTATTTTTCAATAACCCCTAAAGAGTAAACCTATAGTACATGCACTCTCTGACCGATCTATAGCTGAACCAAACTTATCAAATTTTGTTCATTGACTTTTATTGTACTTTTTAAATCGGAATTCTGTCAAACATTTTCTAAGACATAGTTAAATAGTTGTTGCATTCACCCCTGTTTTCTTCCCATTAATGTAGGGGAACAATAGCAGCATCATTTCAATAATTAGGAACATAGTCTTCACACATGTGTTAAATCACACAGCCACTCAGTTTTTAAATATTTCCCTGCTTACTCCATCTACAAATATAACCTGTTTTTCAACATTCTTACAACTTTTATGATTTGCTTTTTGTCAACTTTTTGGGGGGCACTAACATTTATAGTATTTTTTAAATTGTGTTCTTAATGTATTAAAAATACATTTTCATGCAAATTCATGCAAATTCCTAGACGCATTCTGCCACTTTTATTTTTAATTTCATTCACTCTACCAGAAGTTTCTTGTTTAGACCTCTTCACCCACTTACAGAACTGGATTTTTATTTCTACCAAAATTGCTTTGCATTTTCTTTGTCTCTTAATCTTTACTATTCTTTGTTCTCTTAGTCTACATTCTTTGTATTTTCATTGTCTCACATACATTTTTTTCCTCACCTACAGTCTCTTTAATAATTTAATTAAATGTACTTTTCATACATTAAGGTAACTTAATGGCACTTTGTAACATAAGTGTTTTTACTTTGTTCCAAGCAGTTTCCAGATCCTTTCCCCTCACATCCTTTTTCAATTCATCCTGTTGGGAGAGCAATTTCCTTCTAATGTTTTGTTTTGCCACATGATTCATACTTTCTCTTACTACAGGTGTTTCTACATTTAGCAGAACTTTTTCCAAGAAATTGCTCAGTAAATAATCACTAGTCTCATTCACTTTGGGGTTTGCAAATGGCCCAGACACTTTCATTTCATTCCCTCAATTCATATATTCATGACATGTAAGTGAATATTTATTCTCCTGGATCACATTCATTGAGGATGTAGCACAATGTTTCCTATTATTGCCAGTCAATGAAGCATAAGCTGCAAGTGTCACCAACCTAGGCGTTCTTACCTTCATAGGCAGCCACAACAAAGATCATGTCAGTTCATATTTCTCATATACATTTAGATATTTCATAACATTTAATTTTCATGCATGCATTCATTACCTTCATTCCACAAGATCATATAAATTCATTCAGATTTATTACATTCTTCTTAGATTCAGGCACTTTCCCCCAGTTTATTAATTATTATAATTTATGGCATTTATATTCCAATTTGCAATATTCCATATACTATAGGCAACCAGCTAGCCCCATAGATATTCAATTTCTTCAGCCATTATGAGTTTGATCAATTGAGGCTTTCACACAATGGTATATTATGAAGATAAGTTTAGCCTAGGTTATCAGGCATAGTTGCACCAATGCCTCATCTTTTCCTGCCAATAGTAAAGACAACTCTGGCTAATTTTGCTAGGCTCTCTGATCTAGAGACTACCTTATATATCAACATACGTACTATTAGCTACATCCCATGAATAAGGTGTATGAAGTATAATGACATTCTACTGCAACTTTTCTCAACCTTTTTAGTCTGAAGGAACCCTTGAAATAATTTTTAGGTCTTAGGGAATCCCTTGCACGGGAAATAGCTATGACCAGAATGCCTTTGCTAGCCTCATCTGGTACCAGATGTTCCCTTTCCTAGATGAGGGGCATTTCAGACAGCCATTCATGTCCTGGTCACCTCATGACTTGTTCACTGCAATGTGTTTTATGTGAGGTTGCCTTTGAGCACCATCCAGAAACTTCAGCTGCTTCAGAATGTAGTGGCATGGGCAGTGATAGACATACCTTGGTATGCCAATGTAACACCTCTGCTTTTGAAGTTGCACTGGTTGACAGTTTGCTTCTGGGTGCAATTCAAGGTGTTGGTTGCACATGGCATAGGATCTGATTATTTTATTTATGTTAACTTTATTTATTCATTTATTTTTATCCCGTCTGTATTATTTTTACAAATAACTCAAGGCGGCAAACATATCCAACACACCTTGCTCCTCTTATTTTCCTCACAACAACAATCCTGTAAGGTGAGTTGGACTGAAAAAAAGAGAGAGAGAGTGACTGGGCTAAGGTTACTCAAGGGACTGCCTATCTCTCATATGATTAGCCTATCTGGTCCTATCTGGCAGGTTTGGTGCACTCCAGGTTCCATTGATTAAACAAGGCCACCTATAGAGATTCTGGAAGCATGGCTTCTCTGTAGCAACTCCTGCCTTGTGGAATGAGGCTACACCAAATATTTGAATGGCCTCTGCCTACCAGTGTTCCAAAGGGACCTGAAAATGTAGTTTTTGGCCCTGGGCTTTGCCCAAAAGACAGGTGACAGCTCTTTGTTCCTTTTCCTTGTTCCCATTTGGTTTTGTTTTTTTCCTGCCATCTCTGCTCATTTTCTGTTGCTTTTGTTTTGTTCCTTGTATTTATTTATTTTAAATCTGTAAACCACGCTGAATTTTTATGAATCAAGCAGCATACTGTTTAAATTTAATAAATAATATTAACCAAGAGGCAGGATGGCAGCTGAATCAAGGTGCACAAGAATTTCCATTATTGCAAGTGCTGGCATTGCACAGCACAGAGGGCAAAATTAAAAAAAATGTTTGTTTTAATTATGAACACATCCCTGGGCAGTCCCTCATGAAACTAAAGTTGGGCTAGTATTTGGATCTGAAGGGAAGCAAGGGTGCTTCAAACCAAGTATGCACAGCTTCATTCTTCCTGCTGGTTGCTTCTTTAAAAAGTGTGCCTTTTCCTAAGCTTAACAGAGTAGCTTCTGCAGGCTCAGGAAATACATATTTTTGACATTCAGGATGGCAAAAAAAAAAAAGACAAACAATGATAGCAGTTTTTTCCGTTTCCAACAATCCCTACCAATCTTATTTCCATTTCCAGAAAACAATGTTCATAAGAAAAAGATACTGGCTACCTCAAACTTTATCTCTCTCTAGAGATTTCCAAGTGGCTGTCAATCCTGTGTGTAGCACTTTCATATCAGCAGTGATCTCTACTACTTTTCCATAATGAATGGTTGTGCTGTTTAAGCTATGTCATGTTGTGTGATCCACATAGCTAGTTTCTCATAGTAGCTTGGTTATTGTCCTTCTGAAAAGGATTACCTATTTGTCACCCTCTCCCTAACCCAATATATTCTTCATGATTGTTGTTTTATTAGAGCTCATACAATGCATTCTGTAAAAAAATAACCAACATCCTTCATGGGCCAGATCATGGTCCATCTCTCATATTACTGTCAGTCCATTAAACCTTGTATGTCCAAGAGAAATCAAATAACACATAAATAACACATACATTCTGTAGGACAAAGAAAGAATCTTGTAAGACATATGATTGGCTCTATGACATTATTTTTGGTTTAAAAGAGGAAAATATGGGGCTGGTGGATGCCCCCCAAGTGCTGCATCAAGGGAATGTCTATTTATTCATTCAGTATATGTGGTTGTTCATCACAAATTCGTTATGAGGGCAGCTAACATAACGGAAGAATTTTCAGGATACCTGCATGATAAAATCGCTCAGATCCGAGATGACTTAGACTCCGGGACGGTGGTCCCGCGGGATGGGACTGAGACGGGGCTTGTTGAGCCTTTATGGGTTGAGTTTGA